>CM042997.1:11582218-11694819 GCA_023678885.1 Pogostemon cablin
TTCATCATAATGAATATTTCCTTCATCATGATTATCATTTCCTAAGTCATTATGGTCACTTCCTTTAATCATGAGGCTTATTTCATTCATCATGATACATATTTACTTAATCATGATGCTCATTTCCTACATCGTGATACATATTTCCTTCATCATGGTGATATTTTCTTCATCGTGATGCTCATTTCTTACATCAATGTGCTCTTTTCCTTGATCATGATGCATGTTTCTTCAAGATGATCCTCATTTCCATCACCACGACGTTAATTTTCTTCATCATGATGCATATTTACTTCATCATGATGCTCATTCACTACATCATGATGTTCATTTCTTACATCATGCTTCATATTTCCTTCATCTCTATATTTATTTCCAACACATCATGATGATAATTCCCTTCATCATGATGGAAATTTTCTTCATAATGATGCTTATTTCCATTATCATGATGCGTATTTCCTTCATCATAATGCTCATTTCCTTCATCATAATTCTTATTTCCATCATCATGATGCATAAATCCTTCATCGTGAAACTTATTTCCTTCATCATGATGCTCATTTCTATCATCATGATGAATGAAATTTTCTATATCATGACCTAATTTCCTTCATCATAATGCATATTTTTCTTCATCATAATGCTCATTTCCTACGTCACGATGCATATACTCATCATCATGATGCTCATTTCTTTAATCATGATGCTCATTTCCTGTATCATAACGCTCATTTCCTTCATCATGATGCATATTTTCCTTCATCATAATGCTCATTTCCTACATCACGATGCATATTTCAATCATCATGATGCTCTTTTCCTTCATCTTGATGTTCATTTCCTTCGCCATGATGCATATTTCCTTTATCATGAAATCATTTACATCATCATGATGCTAATATACTTCATCAAGATGCGTATTTCCTTCATCATGATGCTCATTTACATCTTCATGATGCTCATTTCCTACATTATGATGCTCATTTCCCTTTTCATGATGCTCATTTCTTTCATCATAATGAATATTTCCTTCATCATGATTATCATTACCTAAGTCATTATGGCCATTTCCTTTATTCATCAGGCTTATTTCATTCATCATGATACATATTTACTTAATCATGATGCTCATTTCCTACATCATGATACATATTTCCTTCATCATGGTTATATTTCCTTTATCGTGATGCTCATTTCTTACATCAATATGCTCTTTTCCTTCATCTATTGCATGTTTTCTTCATGATGATATTCATTTCCGTCACCATGATATTGATTTCCTTCATCATGATGCGTATTTAATTCATCATGATGCTCATTCACTACATAATGATGCTCATTTCATTCATTATGATACATATTTCCTTCATCTTGATGCTCATTTCTATCATCATGATGCTCATTTCCTATATCATGACCTAATTTCCTTCATCATGATGCATATTTTCTTTCATCATAATGCTCATTTCCTACGTCACGATGCATATTCTCATCATCATGATGCTCATTTCTTTCATCATGATGCTCATTTCCTGTATCATGATGCTCATTTCCTTCATCATGATGCATATTTTCCTTCATCATAATGCTCATTTCCTACATCACGATGCATATTTCATTCATCATGATGCTCTTTTCCTTCATCTTGATGTTCATTTCCTTTGCCATGATGCATATTTCCTTCATCATGTAATCGTTTACATCATCATGATGTTAATATACTTTATCATGATGTTTATTTCCTTCATCATGATAATCATTTCCATCTTCATGATGCTCATTTCCTACATTATGATGCTCATTTACCTTTTCATGATGCTAATTTCTATCATCATAATGAATATTTCCTTCCTTATGATTATCATTTCCTAAGTCATTATGGTCATTTTCTTTAATAATGAGGCTTATTTCATTCATCATGATACATATTTACTTAATCATGATGCTCATTTCCTACATCATGATACATATTTCCTTCATCATGGTTATATTTCCTTCATCGTGACGCTCATTTCTTACATTAATATGCTCTTTTCCTTCATCTATTGCATGTTTTCTTCATGATAATCCTCATTTCCATCACCATGATGTTGATTTCCTTCATCATGATGCGTATTTAATTCATCATGATGCTCATTCACTACATCATGATGCTCATTTCATTCATTATGATACATATTTCCTTCATCTTGATGCTCATTTCTATCATCATGATGCTCATTTCCTACGTCACGATACATATTCTCATCATCATGATGCATATTTTCTTTCATCATAATGCTCATTTCCTACGTCACGATGCATATTCTCATCATCATGATGCTCATTTCTTTCATCATGATGCTCATTTCCTGCATCATGATGCTCATTTCCTTCATCATGATGCATATTTTCCTTTATCATAATGCTCATTTCCTACATCACGATGCATATTTCATTCATCATGATGGTATTTTCCTTCATCTTGATGTTCATTTCCTTCGCCATGATGCATATTCCTTCATCATGTAATCATTTACATCATCATGATGCTAATATACTTTATCATGATGCGTGTTTCCTTCATCATGATAATCATTTCCATCTTCATGATGCTCATTTCCTACATTATGATGCTCATTACCCTGTTCATGATGCTAATGTCTTTCATCATAATGAATATTTCCTTCATCATGATTATCATTTCCTAAGTCATTATGGTCATTTCCTTTAATCATGAGGCTTATTTCATTTATCATGATACATATTTACTTAATCATGATGCTCATTTCCTACATCATGATACATATTTCCTTCATCTTGGTGATATTTTCTTCATCGTGATGCTCATTTCTTTCATCAATGTGCTCTTTTCCTTGATCATGATGCATGTTTCTTCAAGATGATCCTCATTTCCATCACCATGATGTTAATTTTCTTCATCATGATGCATATTTACTTCATCATGATGCTCATTCACTACATTGTGATGCTCATTTCATTCATTCGATGCGTATTTAATTCATCATGATGTTCATTTCTTACATCATACTTCATATTTCCTTAATCTCTATGTTCTTTTCCAACATCAAGATGATCATTTCCTTCATCATTATGCAAATTTTCTTCATAATGACGCTTATTTCCTTTATCATGATGCGTATTTCCTTCATCATGATGCTCATTTCCTTCATCATAATTCTTATTTCCATCATCATGATGCATAAAGCCTTCATCGTGATACTTATGTCCTTCATCATGATGCTCATTTCTATCATCATGATGCATGTTTCATTCATCATGATGCCCATTTCCTATATCATGACCTAATTTCCTTCATCATGATGCATATTTTCCTTCATCATAATGCTCATTTCCTACGTCACGATGCATATTCTTATCATCATGTTGCTCATTTCTTTAATCATGATGCTCATTCCTGTATCATGATGCTCATTTCCTTCATCATGATGCATATTTTCCTTCATCATAATGCTCATTTCCTACATCACGATGCATATTTCAATCATCATGATGCTTTTTTCCTTCATCTTGATGTTCATTTCCTTCGCCATGATGCATATTTCCTTTATCAAGTAATCATTTACATCATTATGATACTAATATACTTCATCAAGATGCGTATTTCCTTCATCATGATGCTCATTTCCTACATTATGATGCTCATTTCCCTTTTCATGATGCTCATTTCTTTCATCATAATGAATATTTCCTTCATCATGATTATCATTACCTAAGTCATTATGGCCATTTCCTTTAATCATGAGGCTTATTTCATTCATCATGATACATATTTACTTAATCATGATGCTCATTTCCTACATCATGATACATATTTCCTTCATCATGGTTATAATTCCTTCATCGTGATACTCATTTCTTACATCAATATGCTCTTTTCCTTCATCTATTACATGTTTTCTTCATGATGATCCTCATTTCCATAACCATGATGTTGATTTCCTTCATCATGATGCGTATTTAATTCATCATGATGCTCATTCACTACATCATGATGCTCATTTCATTCATTATGATACATATTTCCTTCATCTTGATGTTCATTTCTATCATCATGATGCTAATTTCCTATATCATGACCTAATTTCCTTCATCATGATGCATATTTTCTTTCATCATAATGCTCATTTCCTACGTCACGATGCATATTCTCATCATTATGATGCTCATTTCTTTCATCATGATGCTCATTTCCTGTATCATTATGCTCATTTCCTTCATCATGATGCATATTTTCCTTCATCATAATGCTCATTTCCTACATCACGATACATATTTCAATCATCATGATGCTCTTTTCTTTCATCTTGATGTTCATTTCCTTCGCCATGATGTATATTTCCTTCATCATGTAATCATTTACATCATCATGATGCTAATATACTTTATCATAATGCGTATTTCCTTCATCATGATAATCATTTCCATCTTCATGATGCTCATTTCCTACATTATGATGCTCATTTACCTTTTCATGATGCTAATTTCTTTCATCATAATGAATATTTCCTTCATCATGATTATCATTTCCTAAGTCATTATGGTCATTTCCTTTAATCATGAGGCTTATTTCATTCATCATGATACATATTTACTTAATCATGATGCTCATTTCCTAAATCATGATACATATTTCCTTCATCGTGATGCTCATTTCTTACATCACTGTGCTGTTTTCCTTGATCATGATGCTTGTTTTCTTCATGATGATCCTCATTTCTATCACCATGATGTTAATTTTCTTCATCATGATGGATATTTACTTCATCATGATGCTCATTCACTACATTGTGATGCTCATTTCATTCATTCGATGCATATTTCATTCATCATGATGTTCATTTCTTACATCATGCTTCATATTTCCTTCGTCTCTTTATTCATTTCCAACACATCATGATGATCATTTCCTTCATCATGATGCAAATTTTCTTTATCATGATGCTTATTTCCTTCATCATAATGCTCATTTCCTTCATCATAATTCTTATTTCCATCATTATTATGAATAAATCCTTCATCGTGAAACTTATTCCCTTCATCATAATGTTCATTTCTTACATCACGATGCATATTTCAATCATCATGATGCTCTTTTCCTTCATCTTGATGTTCATTTCCTTCGCCATGTTGCATATTTCCTTCATCATGTAATCATTTACATCATCATGATGCTAATATACTTAATCAGGATGCGTATTCCTTCATCATGATGCTCATTTCCATCTTCATGATGCTCATTTCGTACATTATGATGCTCAATTCCATTTTTAAGATGCTCATTTCTTTCATCATAATGAATATTTCCTTCATCATGATTATCATTTCCTAAGTCATTATGGTCATTTCCTTTAATCATGAGGATTATTTCATTCATCGTGATACATATTTCCTTAATCATGATGCTCATTTCCTACATCATGATACATATTTCCTTCATCATGGTGATATTTTCTTCATCGTGAATCTCATATCTTACATCAATATGCTCTTTTCCTTCATCATGATGCATGTTTTCTTCATGATGATCCTCATTTCCATCACCATGATGTTAATTTTCTTAATCATGATGTGTATTTACTTCATCATGATGCTCATTCACTACATTGTGATGCTCATTTCTTTCATTACGATGCATATTTCATTTATCATGATGTTCATTTCTTACATTATGTTTCATATTTCCTTCATCTCTATGTTCTTTTCCAACATCATGATGATCATTTCCTTCATCATTATGCAAATTTTCTTCATAATGATGCTTATTTCCTTTATCATGATGCGTATTTCCTTCATCATGATGCTCATTTCCTTCATCATAATTCTTATTTCCATCATCATGATGCATAAATCCTTCATCGTGATACTTATTTCCTTCATCATGATGCTCATTTCTATCATCATGATGCATGTTTCATTCATCATGATGCCCATTTCCTATATCATGACCTAATTTCCTTCATCATGATGCATATTTTCTTTCATCATAATGCTCATTTCCTACGTCACGATGCATATTCTCATCATCATGATGCTCATTTCTTTCATCATGATGCTCATTTCCTGTATCATGATGCTCATTTCCTTCATCATGATGCATATTTTCCTTCATCATAATGCTCATTTCCTACATCACGATGCATATTTCAATCATCATGATGCTCTTTTCCTTCATCTTGATGTTCATTTCCTTCGCCATGATGCATATTTCCTTCATCATGTAATCATTTACATCATCATGATGCTAATATACTTTATCATGATGCGCATTTCCTTCATCATGATAATCATTTCAATCTTCATGATGCTCATTTCCTACATTATGATGCTCATTTACCTTATCATGATGCTAATTTCTTTCATCATAATGAATATTTCCTTCATCATGATTATCATTTCCTAAGTCCTTATGGTCATTTCCTTTAATCATGAGGCTTATTTCATTCATCATGATACATATTTACTTAATCATGATGCTCATTTCCTACATCATGATACATATTTCCTTCATCATGGTTATATTTCCTTCATCGTGATGCTCATTTCTTACATCAATATGCTCTTTTCCTTCATCTCTTACATGTTTTCTTCATGATGATCCTCATTTCCATCACCATGATGTTGTTTTCCTTCATCATGATGCGTATTTAATTCATCATGATGCTCATTCACTACATCATGATGCTCATTTCATTCATTATGATACATATTTCCTTCATCTTGATGCTCATTTCTATCATCATGATGCTCATTTCCTACGTCACGATACATATTCTCATCATCATGATGCATATTTTCTTTCATCATAATGCTCATTTCCTACGTCACGATGCATATTCTCATCATCATGATGCTCATTTCTTTCATCATGATGCTCATTTCCTGTATCATGATGCTCATTTCCTTCATCATGATGCATATTTTCCTTCATCATAATGCTCATTTCCTACATCACGATGCATATTTCAATCATCATGATGCTCTTTTCCTTCATCTTGATGTTCATTTCCTTTGCCATGATGCATTTTTCCTTCATCATGTAATCGTTTACATCATCATGATGTTAATATACTTTATCATGATGTTTATTTCCTTCATCATGATAATCATTTCCATCTTCATGATGCTCATTTCCTACATTATGATGCTCATTTACCTTTTCATGATGCAAATTTCTTTCATCATAATGAATATTTCCTTCCTTATGATTATCATTTCCTAAGTCATTATGGTCATTTTCTTTAATAATGAGGCTTATTTCATTCATCATGATACATATTTATTTAATCATGATGTTCATTTCCTACATCATGATACATATTTCCTTCATCATGGTTATATTTCCTTCATCGTGATGCTCATTTCTTACATTAATATGCTCTTTTCCTTCATCTATTGCATGTTTTCTTCATGATGATCCTCATTTCCATCACCATGATGTTGATTTCCTTCATCATGATGCGTATTTAATTCATCATGATGCTCATTCACTACATCATGATGCTCATTTCATTCATTATGATACATATTTCCTTCATCTTGATGCTCATTTCTATCATCATGATGCTCATTTCCTACGTCACGATACATATTCTCATCATCATGATGCATATTTTCTTTCATCATAATGCTCATTTCCTACGTCACGATGCATATTCTCATCATCATGATGCTCATTTCTTTCATCATGATGCTCATTTCCTGCATCATGATGCTCATTTCCTTCATCATGATGCATATTTTCCTTTATCATAATGCTCATTTCCTACATCACGATGCATATTTCAATCATCATGATGGTCTTTTCCTTCATCTTGATGTTCATTTCCTTCGCCATGATGCATATTCCTTCATCATGTAATCATTTACATCATCATGATGCTAATATACTTTATCATGATGCGTGTTTCCTTCATCATGATAATCATTTCCATCTTCATGATGCTCATTTCCTACATTATGATGCTCATTTCCCTGTTCATGATGCTAATTTCTTTCATCATAATGAATATTTCCTTCATCATGATTATCATTTCCGAAGTCATTATGGTCATTTCCTTTAATCATGAGGCTTATTTCATTTATCATGATACATATTTACTTAATCATGATGCTCATTTCCTACATCATGATACATATTTCCTTCATCTTGGTGATATTTTCTTCATCCTGATGCTCAATTCTTTCATCAATGTGCTCTTTTCCTTGATCATGATGCATGTTTCTTCAAGATGATCCTCATTTCCATCACCATGATGTTAATTTTCTTCATCATGATGCATATTTACTTCATCATGATGCTCATTCACTACATTGTGATGCTCATTTCATTCATTCGATGCGTATTTAATTCATCATGATGTTCATTTCTTACATCATGCTTCATATTTCCTTAATCTCTATGTTCTTTTCCAACATCAAGATGATCATTTCCTTCATCATTATGCAAATTTTCTTCATAATGACGCTTATTTCCTTTATCATGATGCGTATTTCCTTCATCATGATGCTCATTTCCTTCATCATAATTCTTATTTCCATCATCATGATGCATAAAGCCTTCATCGTGATACTTATGTCCTTCATCATGATGCTCATTTCTATCATCATGATGCATGTTTCATTCATCATGATGCCCATTTCCTATATCATGACCTAATTTCCTTCATTATGATGCATATTTTCCTTCATCATAATGCTCATTTCCTACGTCACGATGCATATTCTCATCATCATGTTGCTCATTTCTTTAATCATGATGCTCATTCCTTTATCATGATGCTCATTTCCTTCATCATGATGCATATTTTCCTTCATCATAATGCACATTTCCTACATCACGATGCATATTTCAATCATCATGATGCTTTTTTCCTTCATCTTGATGTTCATTTCCTTCGCCATGATGCATATTTCCTTTATCAAGTAATCATTTACATCATCATGATACTAATATACTTCATCAAGATGCGTATTTCCTTCATCATGATGCTCATTTCCATCTTCATGATGCTCATTTCCTACATTATGATGCTCATTTCCCTTTTCATGATGCTCATTTCTTTCATCATAATGAATATTTCCTTCATCATGATTATCATTACCTAAGTCATTATGGCCATTTCCTTTAATCATGAGGCTTATTTCATTCATCATGATACATATTTACTTAATCATGATGCTCATTTCCTACATCATGATACATATTTCCTTCATCATGGTTATAATTCCTTCATCGTGATACTCATTTCTTACATCAATATGCTCTTTTCCTTCATCTATTACATGTTTTCTTCATGATGATCCTCATTTCCATAACCATGATGTTGATTTCCTTCATCATGATGCGTATTTAATTCATCATGATGCTCATTCACTACATCATGATGCTCATTTCATTCATTATGATACATATTTCCTTCATCTTGATGCTCATTTCTATCATCATGATGCTAATTTCCTATATCATGACCTAATTTCCTTCATCATGATGCATATTTTCTTTCATCATAATGCTCATTTCCTACGTCACGATGCATATTCTCATCATTATGATGCTCATTTCTTTCATCATGATGCTCATTTCCTGTATCATTATGCTCATTTCCTTCATCATGATGCATATTTTCCTTCATCATAATGCTCATTTCCTACATCACGATACATATTTCAATCATCATGATGCTCTTTTCCTTCATCTTGATGTTCATTTCCTTCGCCATGATGTATATTTCCTTCATCATGTAATCATTTACATCATCATGATGCTAATATACTTTATCATAATGCGTATTTCCTTCATCATGATAATCATTTCCATCTTCATGATGCTCATTTCCTACATTATGATGCTCATTTACCTTTTCATGATGCTAATTTCTTTCATCATAATGAATATTTCCTTCATCATGATTATCATTTCCTAAGTCATTATGGTCATTTCCTTTAATCATGAGGCTTATTTCATTCATCATGATACATATTTACTTAATCATGATGCTCATTTCCTAAATCATGATACATACTTCCTTCATCGTGATGCTCATTTCTTACATCACTGTGCTGTTTTCCTTGATCATGATGCATGTTTTCTTCATGATGATCCTCATTTCTATCACCATGATGTTAATTTTCTTCATCATGATGGATATTTACTTCATCATGATGCTCATTCACTACATTGTGATGCTCATTTCATTCATTCGATGCATATTTCATTCATCATGATGTTCATTTCTTACATCATGCTTCATATTTCCTTCGTCTCTTTATTCATTTCCAACACATCATGATGATCATTTCCTTCATCATGATGCAAATTTTCTTTATCATGATGCTTATTTCCTTCATCATAATGCTCATTTCCTTCATCATAATTCTTATTTCCATCATTATTATGAATAAATCCTTCATCGTGAAACTTATTCCCTTCATCATAATGCTCATTTCTTACATCACGATGCATATTTCAATCATCATGATGCTCTTTTCCTTCATCTTGATGTTCATTTCCTTCGCCATGTTGCATATTTCCTTCATCATGTAATCATTTACATCATCATGATGCTAATATACTTAATCAGGATGCGTATTCCTTCATCATGATGCTCATTTCCATCTTCATGATGCTCATTTCGTACATTATGATGCTCAATTCCATTTTCATGATGCTCATTTCTTTCATCATAATGAATATTTCCTTCATCATGATTATCATTTCCTAAGTCATTATGGTCATTTCCTTTAATCATGAGGATTATTTCATTCATCGTGATACATATTTCCTTAATCATGATGCTCATTTCCTACATCATGATACATATTTCCTTCATCATGGTGATATTTTCTTCATCTTGAATCTCATATCTTACATCAATATGCTCTTTTCCTTCATCATGATGCATGTTTTCTTCTTGATGATCCTCATTTCCATCACCATGATGTTAATTTTCTTAATCATGATGTGTATTTACTTCATCATGATGCTCATTCACTACATTGTGATGCTCATTTCTTTCATTACGATGCATATTTCATTTATCATGATGTTCATTTCTTACATTATGTTTCATATTTCCTTCATCTCTATGTTCTTTTCCAACATCATGATGATCATTTCCTTCATCATTATGCAAATTTTCTTCATAATGATGCTTATTTCCTTTATCATGATGCGTATTTCCTTCATCATGATGCTCATTTCCTTCATCATAATTCTTATTTCCATCATCATGATGCATAAATCCTTCATCGTGATACTTATTTCCTTCATCATGATGCTCATTTCTATCATCATGATGCATGTTTCATTCATCATGATGCCCATTTCCTATATCATGACCTAATTTCCTTCATCATGATGCATATTTTCTTTCATCATAATGCTCATTTCCTACGTCACGATGCATATTCTCATCATCATGATGCTCATTTCTTTCATCATGATGCTCATTTCCTGTATCATGATGCTCATTTCCTTCATCATGATGCATATTTTCCTTCATCATAATGCTCATTTCCTACATCACGATGCATATTTCAATCATCATGATGCTCTTTTCCTTCATCTTGATGTTCATTTCCTTCGCCATGATGCATATTTCCTTCATCATGTAATCATTTACATCATCATGATGCTAATATACTTTATCATGATGCGCATTTCCTTCATCATGATAATCATTTCAATCTTCATGATGCTCATTTCCTACATTATGATGCTCATTTACCTTATCATGATGCTAATTTCTTTCATCATAATGAATATTTCCTTCATCATGATTATCATTTCCTAAGTCCTTATGGTCATTTCCTTTAATCATGAGGCTTATTTCATTCATCATGATACATATTTACTTAATCATGATGCTCATTTCCTACATCATGATACATATTTCCTTCATCATGGTTATATTTCCTTCATCGTGATGCTCATTTCTTACATCAATATGCTCTTTTCCTTCATCTCTTACATGTTTTCTTCATGATGATCCTCATTTCCATCACCATGATGTTGTTTTCCTTCATCATGATGCGTATTTAATTCATCATGATGCTCATTCACTACATCATGATGCTCATTTCATTCATTATGATACATATTTCCTTCATCTTGATGCTCATTTCTATCATCATGATGCTCATTTCCTACGTCACGATACATATTCTCATCATCATGATGCATATTTTCTTTCATCATAATGCTCATTTCCTACGTCACGATGCATATTCTCATCATCATGATGCTCATTTCTTTCATCATGATGCTCATTTCCTGTATCATGATGCTCATTTCCTTCATCATGATGCATATTTTCCTTCATCATAATGCTCATTTCCTACATCATGATGCTCTTTTCCTTCATCTTGATGTTCATTTCCTTTGCCATGATGCATTTTTCCTTCATCATGTAATCGTTTACATCATCATGATGTTAATATACTTTATCATGATGTTTATTTCCTTCATCATGATAATCATTTCCATCTTCATGATGCTCATTTCCTACATTATGATGCTCATTTACCTTTTCATGATGCAAATTTCTTTCATCATAATGAATATTTCCTTCCTTATGATTATCATTTCCTAAGTCATTATGGTCATTTTCTTTAATAATGAGGCTTATTTCATTCATCATGATACATATTTATTTAATCATGATGTTCATTTCCTACATCATGATACATATTTCCTTCATCATGGTTATATTTCCTTCATCGTGATGCTCATTTCTTACATTAATATGCTCTTTTCCTTCATCTATTGCATGTTTTCTTCATGATGATCCTCATTTCCATCACCATGATGTTGATTTCCTTCATCATGATGCGTATTTAATTCATCATGATGCTCATTCACTACATCATGATGCTCATTTCATTCATTATGATACATATTTCCTTCATCTTGATGCTCATTTCTATCATCATGATGCTCATTTCCTACGTCACGATACATATTCTCATCATCATGATGCATATTTTCTTTCATCATAATGCTCATTTCCTACGTCACGATGCATATTCTCATCATCATGATGCTCATTTCTTTCATCATGATGCTCATTTCCTGCATCATGATGCTCATTTCCTTCATCATGATACATATTTTCCTTTATCATAATGCTCATTTCCTACATCACGATGCATATTTCAATCATCATGATGGTCTTTTCCTTCATCTTGATGTTCATTTCCTTCGCCATGATGCATATTCCTTCATCATGTAATCATTTACATCATCATGATGCTAATATACTTTATCATGATGCGTGTTTCCTTCATCATGATAATCATTTCCATCTTCATGATGCTCATTTCCTACATTATGATGCTCATTTCCCTGTTCATGATGCTAATTTCTTTCATCATAATGAATATTTCCTTCATCATGATTATCATTTCCGAAGTCATTATGGTCATTTCCTTTAATCATGAGGCTTATTTCATTTATCATGATACATATTTACTTAATCATGATGCTCATTTCCTACATCATGATACATATTTCCTTCATCTTGGTGATATTTTCTTCATCCTGATGCTCATTTCTTTCATCAATGTGCTCTTTTCCTTGATCATGATGCATGTTTCTTCAAGATGATCCTCATTTCCATCACCATGATGTTAATTTTCTTCATCATGATGCATATTTACTTCATCATGATGCTCATTCACTACATTGTGATGCTCATTTCATTCATTCGATGCGTATTTAATTCATCATGATGTTCATTTCTTACATCATGCTTCATATTTCCTTAATCTCTATGTTCTTTTCCAACATCAAGATGATCATTTCCTTCATCATTATGCAAATTTTCTTCATAATGACGCTTATTTCCTTTATCATGATGCGTATTTCCTTCATCATGATGCTCATTTCCTTCATCATAATTCTTATTTCCATCATCATGATGCATAAAGCCTTCATCGTGATACTTATGTCCTTCATCATGATGCTCATTTCTATCATCATGATGCATGTTTCATTCATCATGATGCCCATTTCCTATATCATGACCTAATTTCCTTCATCATGATGCATATTTTCCTTCATCATAATGCTCATTTCCTACGTCACGATGCATATTCTCATCATCATGTTGCTCATTTCTTTAATCATGATGCTCATTCCTTTATCATGATGCTCATTTCCTTCATCATGATGCATATTTTCCTTCATCATAATGCACATTTCCTACATCACGATGCATATTTCAATCATCATGATGCTTTTTTCCTTCATCTTGATGTTCATTTCCTTCGCCATGATGCATATTTCCTTTATCAAGTAATCATTTACATCATCATGATACTAATATACTTCATCAAGATGCGTATTTCCTTCATCATGATGCTCATTTCCATCTTCATGATGCTCATTTCCTACATTATGATGCTCATTTCCCTTTTCATGATGCTCATTTCTTTCATCATAATGAATATTTCCTTCATCATGATTATCATTACCTAAGTCATTATGGCCATTTCCTTTAATCATGAGGCTTATTTCATTCATCATGATACATATTTACTTAATCATGATGCTCATTTCCTACATCATGATACATATTTCCTTCATCATGGTTATAATTCCTTCATCGTGATACTCATTTCTTACATCAATATGCTCTTTTCCTTCATCTATTACATGTTTTCTTCATGATGATCCTCATTTCCATAACCATGATGTTGATTTCCTTCATCATGATGCGTATTTAATTCATCATGATGCTCATTCACTACATCATGATGCTCATTTCATTCATTATGATACATATTTCCTTCATCTTGATGCTCATTTCTATCATCATGATGCTAATTTCCTATATCATGACCTAATTTCCTTCATCATGATGCATATTTTCTTTCATCATAATGCTCATTTCCTACGTCACGATGCATATTCTCATCATTATGATGCTCATTTCTTTCATCATGATGCTCATTTCCTGTATCATTATGCTCATTTCCTTCATCATGATGCATATTTTCCTTCATCATAATGCTCATTTCCTACATCACGATACATATTTCAATCATCATGATGCTCTTTTCCTTCATCTTGATGTTCATTTCCTTCGCCATGATGTATATTTCCTTCATCATGTAATCATTTACATCATCATGATGCTAATATACTTTATCATAATGCGTATTTCCTTCATCATGATAATCATTTCCATCTTCATGATGCTCATTTCCTACATTATGATGCTCATTTACCTTTTCATGATGCTAATTTCTTTCATCATAATGAATATTTCCTTCATCATGATTATCATTTCCTAAGTCATTATGGTCATTTCCTTTAATCATGAGGCTTATTTCATTCATCATGATACATATTTACTTAATCATGATGCTCATTTCCTAAATCATGATACATACTTCCTTCATCGTGATGCTCATTTCTTACATCACTGTGCTGTTTTCCTTGATCATGATGCATGTTTTCTTCATGATGATCCTCATTTCTATCACCATGATGTTAATTTTCTTCATCATGATGGATATTTACTTCATCATGATGCTCATTCACTACATTGTGATGCTCATTTCATTCATTCGATGCATATTTCATTCATCATGATGTTCATTTCTTACATCATGCTTCATATTTCCTTCGTCTCTTTATTCATTTCCAACACATCATGATGATCATTTCCTTCATCATGATGCAAATTTTCTTTATCATGATGCTTATTTCCTTCATCATAATGCTCATTTCCTTCATCATAATTCTTATTTCCATCATTATTATGAATAAATCCTTCATCGTGAAACTTATTCCCTTCATCATAATGCTCATTTCTTACATCACGATGCATATTTCAATCATCATGATGCTCTTTTCCTTCATCTTGATGTTCATTTCCTTCGCCATGTTGCATATTTCCTTCATCATGTAATCATTTACATCATCATGATGCTAATATACTTAATCAGGATGCGTATTCCTTCATCATGATGCTCATTTCCATCTTCATGATGCTCATTTCGTACATTATGATGCTCAATTCCATTTTCATGATGCTCATTTCTTTCATCATAATGAATATTTCCTTCATCATGATTATCATTTCCTAAGTCATTATGGTCATTTCCTTTAATCATGAGGATTATTTCATTCATCGTGATACATATTTCCTTAATCATGATGCTCATTTCCTACATCATGATACATATTTCCTTCATCATGGTGATATTTTCTTCATCTTGAATCTCATATCTTACATCAATATGCTCTTTTCCTTCATCATGATGCATGTTTTCTTCTTGATGATCCTCATTTCCATCACCATGATGTTAATTTTCTTAATCATGATGTGTATTTACTTCATCATGATGCTCATTCACTACATTGTGATGCTCATTTCTTTCATTACGATGCATATTTCATTTATCATGATGTTCATTTCTTACATTATGTTTCATATTTCCTTCATCTCTATGTTCTTTTCCAACATCATGATGATCATTTCCTTCATCATTATGCAAATTTTCTTCATAATGATGCTTATTTCCTTTATCATGATGCGTATTTCCTTCATCATGATGCTCATTTCCTTCATCATAATTCTTATTTCCATCATCATGATGCATAAATCCTTCATCGTGATACTTATTTCCTTCATCATGATGCTCATTTCTATCATCATGATGCATGTTTCATTCATCATGATGCCCATTTCCTATATCATGACCTAATTTCCTTCATCATGATGCATATTTTCTTTCATCATAATGCTCATTTCCTACGTCACGATGCATATTCTCATCATCATGATGCTCATTTCTTTCATCATGATGCTCATTTCCTGTATCATGATGCTCATTTCCTTCATCATGATGCATATTTTCCTTCATCATAATGCTCATTTCCTACATCACGATGCATATTTCAATCATCATGATGCTCTTTTCCTTCATCTTGATGTTCATTTCCTTCGCCATGATGCATATTTCCTTCATCATGTAATCATTTACATCATCATGATGCTAATATACTTTATCATGATGCGCATTTCCTTCATCATGATAATCATTTCAATCTTCATGATGCTCATTTCCTACATTATGATGCTCATTTACCTTATCATGATGCTAATTTCTTTCATCATAATGAATATTTCCTTCATCATGATTATCATTTCCTAAGTCCTTATGGTCATTTCCTTTAATCATGAGGCTTATTTCATTCATCATGATACATATTTACTTAATCATGATGCTCATTTCCTACATCATGATACATATTTCCTTCATCATGGTTATATTTCCTTCATCGTGATGCTCATTTCTTACATCAATATGCTCTTTTCCTTCATCTCTTACATGTTTTCTTCATGATGATCCTCATTTCCATCACCATGATGTTGTTTTCCTTCATCATGATGCGTATTTAATTCATCATGATGCTCATTCACTACATCATGATGCTCATTTCATTCATTATGATACATATTTCCTTCATCTTGATGCTCATTTCTATCATCATGATGCTCATTTCCTACGTCACGATACATATTCTCATCATCATGATGCATATTTTCTTTCATCATAATGCTCATTTCCTACGTCACGATGCATATTCTCATCATCATGATGCTCATTTCTTTCATCATGATGCTCATTTCCTGTATCATGATGCTCATTTCCTTCATCATGATGCATATTTTCCTTCATCATAATGCTCATTTCCTACATCACGATGCATATTTCAATCATCATGATGCTCTTTTCCTTCATCTTGATGTTCATTTCCTTTGCCATGATGCATTTTTCCTTCATCATGTAATCGTTTACATCATCATGATGTTAATATACTTTATCATGATGTTTATTTCCTTCATCATGATAATCATTTCCATCTTCATGATGCTCATTTCCTACATTATGATGCTCATTTACCTTTTCATGATGCAAATTTCTTTCATCATAATGAATATTTCCTTCCTTATGATTATCATTTCCTAAGTCATTATGGTCATTTTCTTTAATAATGAGGCTTATTTCATTCATCATGATACATATTTATTTAATCATGATGTTCATTTCCTACATCATGATACATATTTCCTTCATCATGGTTATATTTCCTTCATCGTGATGCTCATTTCTTACATTAATATGCTCTTTTCCTTCATCTATTGCATGTTTTCTTCATGATGATCCTCATTTCCATCACCATGATGTTGATTTCCTTCATCATGATGCGTATTTAATTCATCATGATGCTCATTCACTACATCATGATGCTCATTTCATTCATTATGATACATATTTCCTTCATCTTGATGCTCATTTCTATCATCATGATGCTCATTTCCTACGTCACGATACATATTCTCATCATCATGATGCATATTTTCTTTCATCATAATGCTCATTTCCTACGTCACGATGCATATTCTCATCATCATGATGCTCATTTCTTTCATCATGATGCTCATTTCCTGCATCATGATGCTCATTTCCTTCATCATGATACATATTTTCCTTTATCATAATGCTCATTTCCTACATCACGATGCATATTTCAATCATCATGATGGTCTTTTCCTTCATCTTGATGTTCATTTCCTTCGCCATGATGCATATTCCTTCATCATGTAATCATTTACATCATCATGATGCTAATATACTTTATCATGATGCGTGTTTCCTTCATCATGATAATCATTTCCATCTTCATGATGCTCATTTCCTACATTATGATGCTCATTTCCCTGTTCATGATGCTAATTTCTTTCATCATAATGAATATTTCCTTCATCATGATTATCATTTCCGAAGTCATTATGGTCATTTCCTTTAATCATGAGGCTTATTTCATTTATCATGATACATATTTACTTAATCATGATGCTCATTTCCTACATCATGATACATATTTCCTTCATCTTGGTGATATTTTCTTCATCCTGATGCTCATTTCTTTCATCAATGTGCTCTTTTCCTTGATCATGATGCATGTTTCTTCAAGATGATCCTCATTTCCATCACCATGATGTTAATTTTCTTCATCATGATGCATATTTACTTCATCATGATGCTCATTCACTACATTGTGATGCTCATTTCATTCATTCGATGCGTATTTAATTCATCATGATGTTCATTTCTTACATCATGCTTCATATTTCCTTAATCTCTATGTTCTTTTCCAACATCAAGATGATCATTTCCTTCATCATTATGCAAATTTTCTTCATAATGACGCTTATTTCCTTTATCATGATGCGTATTTCCTTCATCATGATGCTCATTTCCTTCATCATAATTCTTATTTCCATCATCATGATGCATAAAGCCTTCATCGTGATACTTATGTCCTTCATCATGATGCTCATTTCTATCATCATGATGCATGTTTCATTCATCATGATGCCCATTTCCTATATCATGACCTAATTTCCTTCATCATGATGCATATTTTCCTTCATCATAATGCTCATTTCCTACGTCACGATGCATATTCTCATCATCATGTTGCTCATTTCTTTAATCATGATGCTCATTCCTTTATCATGATGCTCATTTCCTTCATCATGATGCATATTTTCCTTCATCATAATGCACATTTCCTACATCACGATGCATATTTCAATCATCATGATGCTTTTTTCCTTCATCTTGATGTTCATTTCCTTCGCCATGATGCATATTTCCTTTATCAAGTAATCATTTACATCATCATGATACTAATATACTTCATCAAGATGCGTATTTCCTTCATCATGATGCTCATTTCCATCTTCATGATGCTCATTTCCTACATTATGATGCTCATTTCCCTTTTCATGATGCTCATTTCTTTCATCATAATGAATATTTCCTTCATCATGATTATCATTACCTAAGTCATTATGGCCATTTCCTTTAATCATGAGGCTTATTTCATTCATCATGATACATATTTACTTAATCATGATGCTCATTTCCTACATCATGATACATATTTCCTTCATCATGGTTATAATTCCTTCATCGTGATACTCATTTCTTACATCAATATGCTCTTTTCCTTCATCTATTACATGTTTTCTTCATGATGATCCTCATTTCCATAACCATGATGTTGATTTCCTTCATCATGATGCGTATTTAATTCATCATGATGCTCATTCACTACATCATGATGCTCATTTCATTCATTATGATACATATTTCCTTCATCTTGATGCTCATTTCTATCATCATGATGCTAATTTCCTATATCATGACCTAATTTCCTTCATCATGATGCATATTTTCTTTCATCATAATGCTCATTTCCTACGTCACGATGCATATTCTCATCATTATGATGCTCATTTCTTTCATCATGATGCTCATTTCCTGTATCATTATGCTCATTTCCTTCATCATGATGCATATTTTCCTTCATCATAATGCTCATTTCCTACATCACGATACATATTTCAATCATCATGATGCTCTTTTCCTTCATCTTGATGTTCATTTCCTTCGCCATGATGTATATTTCCTTCATCATGTAATCATTTACATCATCATGATGCTAATATACTTTATCATAATGCGTATTTCCTTCATCATGATAATCATTTCCATCTTCATGATGCTCATTTCCTACATTATGATGCTCATTTACCTTTTCATGATGCTAATTTCTTTCATCATAATGAATATTTCCTTCATCATGATTATCATTTCCTAAGTCATTATGGTCATTTCCTTTAATCATGAGGCTTATTTCATTCATCATGATACATATTTACTTAATCATGATGCTCATTTCCTAAATCATGATACATACTTCCTTCATCGTGATGCTCATTTCTTACATCACTGTGCTGTTTTCCTTGATCATGATGCATGTTTTCTTCATGATGATCCTCATTTCTATCACCATGATGTTAATTTTCTTCATCATGATGGATATTTACTTCATCATGATGCTCATTCACTACATTGTGATGCTCATTTCATTCATTCGATGCATATTTCATTCATCATGATGTTCATTTCTTACATCATGCTTCATATTTCCTTCGTCTCTTTATTCATTTCCAACACATCATGATGATCATTTCCTTCATCATGATGCAAATTTTCTTTATCATGATGCTTATTTCCTTCATCATAATGCTCATTTCCTTCATCATAATTCTTATTTCCATCATTATTATGAATAAATCCTTCATCGTGAAACTTATTCCCTTCATCATAATGCTCATTTCTTACATCACGATGCATATTTCAATCATCATGATGCTCTTTTCCTTCATCTTGATGTTCATTTCCTTCGCCATGTTGCATATTTCCTTCATCATGTAATCATTTACATCATCATGATGCTAATATACTTAATCAGGATGCGTATTCCTTCATCATGATGCTCATTTCCATCTTCATGATGCTCATTTCGTACATTATGATGCTCAATTCCATTTTCATGATGCTCATTTCTTTCATCATAATGAATATTTCCTTCATCATGATTATCATTTCCTAAGTCATTATGGTCATTTCCTTTAATCATGAGGATTATTTCATTCATCGTGATACATATTTCCTTAATCATGATGCTCATTTCCTACATCATGATACATATTTCCTTCATCATGGTGATATTTTCTTCATCTTGAATCTCATATCTTACATCAATATGCTCTTTTCCTTCATCATGATGCATGTTTTCTTCTTGATGATCCTCATTTCCATCACCATGATGTTAATTTTCTTAATCATGATGTGTATTTACTTCATCATGATGCTCATTCACTACATTGTGATGCTCATTTCTTTCATTACGATGCATATTTCATTTATCATGATGTTCATTTCTTACATTATGTTTCATATTTCCTTCATCTCTATGTTCTTTTCCAACATCATGATGATCATTTCCTTCATCATTATGCAAATTTTCTTCATAATGATGCTTATTTCCTTTATCATGATGCGTATTTCCTTCATCATGATGCTCATTTCCTTCATCATAATTCTTATTTCCATCATCATGATGCATAAATCCTTCATCGTGATACTTATTTCCTTCATCATGATGCTCATTTCTATCATCATGATGCATGTTTCATTCATCATGATGCCCATTTCCTATATCATGACCTAATTTCCTTCATCATGATGCATATTTTCTTTCATCATAATGCTCATTTCCTACGTCACGATGCATATTCTCATCATCATGATGCTCATTTCTTTCATCATGATGCTCATTTCCTGTATCATGATGCTCATTTCCTTCATCATGATGCATATTTTCCTTCATCATAATGCTCATTTCCTACATCACGATGCATATTTCAATCATCATGATGCTCTTTTCCTTCATCTTGATGTTCATTTCCTTCGCCATGATGCATATTTCCTTCATCATGTAATCATTTACATCATCATGATGCTAATATACTTTATCATGATGCGCATTTCCTTCATCATGATAATCATTTCAATCTTCATGATGCTCATTTCCTACATTATGATGCTCATTTACCTTATCATGATGCTAATTTCTTTCATCATAATGAATATTTCCTTCATCATGATTATCATTTCCTAAGTCCTTATGGTCATTTCCTTTAATCATGAGGCTTATTTCATTCATCATGATACATATTTACTTAATCATGATGCTCATTTCCTACATCATGATACATATTTCCTTCATCATGGTTATATTTCCTTCATCGTGATGCTCATTTCTTACATCAATATGCTCTTTTCCTTCATCTCTTACATGTTTTCTTCATGATGATCCTCATTTCCATCACCATGATGTTGTTTTCCTTCATCATGATGCGTATTTAATTCATCATGATGCTCATTCACTACATCATGATGCTCATTTCATTCATTATGATACATATTTCCTTCATCTTGATGCTCATTTCTATCATCATGATGCTCATTTCCTACGTCACGATACATATTCTCATCATCATGATGCATATTTTCTTTCATCATAATGCTCATTTCCTACGTCACGATGCATATTCTCATCATCATGATGCTCATTTCTTTCATCATGATGCTCATTTCCTGTATCATGATGCTCATTTCCTTCATCATGATGCATATTTTCCTTCATCATAATGCTCATTTCCTACATCACGATGCATATTTCAATCATCATGATGCTCTTTTCCTTCATCTTGATGTTCATTTCCTTTGCCATGATGCATTTTTCCTTCATCATGTAATCGTTTACATCATCATGATGTTAATATACTTTATCATGATGTTTATTTCCTTCATCATGATAATCATTTCCATCTTCATGATGCTCATTTCCTACATTATGATGCTCATTTACCTTTTCATGATGCAAATTTCTTTCATCATAATGAATATTTCCTTCCTTATGATTATCATTTCCTAAGTCATTATGGTCATTTTCTTTAATAATGAGGCTTATTTCATTCATCATGATACATATTTATTTAATCATGATGTTCATTTCCTACATCATGATACATATTTCCTTCATCATGGTTATATTTCCTTCATCGTGATGCTCATTTCTTACATTAATATGCTCTTTTCCTTCATCTATTGCATGTTTTCTTCATGATGATCCTCATTTCCATCACCATGATGTTGATTTCCTTCATCATGATGCGTATTTAATTCATCATGATGCTCATTCACTACATCATGATGCTCATTTCATTCATTATGATACATATTTCCTTCATCTTGATGCTCATTTCTATCATCATGATGCTCATTTCCTACGTCACGATACATATTCTCATCATCATGATGCATATTTTCTTTCATCATAATGCTCATTTCCTACGTCACGATGCATATTCTCATCATCATGATGCTCATTTCTTTCATCATGATGCTCATTTCCTGCATCATGATGCTCATTTCCTTCATCATGATACATATTTTCCTTTATCATAATGCTCATTTCCTACATCACGATGCATATTTCAATCATCATGATGGTCTTTTCCTTCATCTTGATGTTCATTTCCTTCGCCATGATGCATATTCCTTCATCATGTAATCATTTACATCATCATGATGCTAATATACTTTATCATGATGCGTGTTTCCTTCATCATGATAATCATTTCCATCTTCATGATGCTCATTTCCTACATTATGATGCTCATTTCCCTGTTCATGATGCTAATTTCTTTCATCATAATGAATATTTCCTTCATCATGATTATCATTTCCGAAGTCATTATGGTCATTTCCTTTAATCATGAGGCTTATTTCATTTATCATGATACATATTTACTTAATCATGATGCTCATTTCCTACATCATGATACATATTTCCTTCATCTTGGTGATATTTTCTTCATCCTGATGCTCATTTCTTTCATCAATGTGCTCTTTTCCTTGATCATGATGCATGTTTCTTCAAGATGATCCTCATTTCCATCACCATGATGTTAATTTTCTTCATCATGATGCATATTTACTTCATCATGATGCTCATTCACTACATTGTGATGCTCATTTCATTCATTCGATGCGTATTTAATTCATCATGATGTTCATTTCTTACATCATGCTTCATATTTCCTTAATCTCTATGTTCTTTTCCAACATCAAGATGATCATTTCCTTCATCATTATGCAAATTTTCTTCATAATGACGCTTATTTCCTTTATCATGATGCGTATTTCCTTCATCATGATGCTCATTTCCTTCATCATAATTCTTATTTCCATCATCATGATGCATAAAGCCTTCATCGTGATACTTATGTCCTTCATCATGATGCTCATTTCTATCATCATGATGCATGTTTCATTCATCATGATGCCCATTTCCTATATCATGACCTAATTTCCTTCATCATGATGCATATTTTCCTTCATCATAATGCTCATTTCCTACGTCACGATGCATATTCTCATCATCATGTTGCTCATTTCTTTAATCATGATGCTCATTCCTTTATCATGATGCTCATTTCCTTCATCATGATGCATATTTTCCTTCATCATAATGCACATTTCCTACATCACGATGCATATTTCAATCATCATGATGCTTTTTTCCTTCATCTTGATGTTCATTTCCTTCGCCATGATGCATATTTCCTTTATCAAGTAATCATTTACATCATCATGATACTAATATACTTCATCAAGATGCGTATTTCCTTCATCATGATGCTCATTTCCATCTTCATGATGCTCATTTCCTACATTATGATGCTCATTTCCCTTTTCATGATGCTCATTTCTTTCATCATAATGAATATTTCCTTCATCATGATTATCATTACCTAAGTCATTATGGCCATTTCCTTTAATCATGAGGCTTATTTCATTCATCATGATACATATTTACTTAATCATGATGCTCATTTCCTACATCATGATACATATTTCCTTCATCATGGTTATAATTCCTTCATCGTGATACTCATTTCTTACATCAATATGCTCTTTTCCTTCATCTATTACATGTTTTCTTCATGATGATCCTCATTTCCATAACCATGATGTTGATTTCCTTCATCATGATGCGTATTTAATTCATCATGATGCTCATTCACTACATCATGATGCTCATTTCATTCATTATGATACATATTTCCTTCATCTTGATGCTCATTTCTATCATCATGATGCTAATTTCCTATATCATGACCTAATTTCCTTCATCATGATGCATATTTTCTTTCATCATAATGCTCATTTCCTACGTCACGATGCATATTCTCATCATTATGATGCTCATTTCTTTCATCATGATGCTCATTTCCTGTATCATTATGCTCATTTCCTTCATCATGATGCATATTTTCCTTCATCATAATGCTCATTTCCTACATCACGATACATATTTCAATCATCATGATGCTCTTTTCCTTCATCTTGATGTTCATTTCCTTCGCCATGATGTATATTTCCTTCATCATGTAATCATTTACATCATCATGATGCTAATATACTTTATCATAATGCGTATTTCCTTCATCATGATAATCATTTCCATCTTCATGATGCTCATTTCCTACATTATGATGCTCATTTACCTTTTCATGATGCTAATTTCTTTCATCATAATGAATATTTCCTTCATCATGATTATCATTTCCTAAGTCATTATGGTCATTTCCTTTAATCATGAGGCTTATTTCATTCATCATGATACATATTTACTTAATCATGATGCTCATTTCCTAAATCATGATACATACTTCCTTCATCGTGATGCTCATTTCTTACATCACTGTGCTGTTTTCCTTGATCATGATGCATGTTTTCTTCATGATGATCCTCATTTCTATCACCATGATGTTAATTTTCTTCATCATGATGGATATTTACTTCATCATGATGCTCATTCACTACATTGTGATGCTCATTTCATTCATTCGATGCATATTTCATTCATCATGATGTTCATTTCTTACATCATGCTTCATATTTCCTTCGTCTCTTTATTCATTTCCAACACATCATGATGATCATTTCCTTCATCATGATGCAAATTTTCTTTATCATGATGCTTATTTCCTTCATCATAATGCTCATTTCCTTCATCATAATTCTTATTTCCATCATTTTTATGAATAAATCCTTCATCGTGAAACTTATTCCCTTCATCATAATGCTCATTTCTTACATCACGATGCATATTTCAATCATCATGATGCTCTTTTCCTTCATCTTGATGTTCATTTCCTTCGCCATGTTGCATATTTCCTTCATCATGTAATCATTTACATCATCATGATGCTAATATACTTAATCAGGATGCGTATTCCTTCATCATGATGCTCATTTCCATCTTCATGATGCTCATTTCGTACATTATGATGCTCAATTCCATTTTCATGATGCTCATTTCTTTCATCATAATGAATATTTCCTTCATCATGATTATCATTTCCTAAGTCATTATGGTCATTTCCTTTAATCATGAGGATTATTTCATTCATCGTGATACATATTTCCTTAATCATGATGCTCATTTCCTACATCATGATACATATTTCCTTCATCATGGTGATATTTTCTTCATCTTGAATCTCATATCTTACATCAATATGCTCTTTTCCTTCATCATGATGCATGTTTTCTTCTTGATGATCCTCATTTCCATCACCATGATGTTAATTTTCTTAATCATGATGTGTATTTACTTCATCATGATGCTCATTCACTACATTGTGATGCTCATTTCTTTCATTACGATGCATATTTCATTTATCATGATGTTCATTTCTTACATTATGTTTCATATTTCCTTCATCTCTATGTTCTTTTCCAACATCATGATGATCATTTCCTTCATCATTATGCAAATTTTCTTCATAATGATGCTTATTTCCTTTATCATGATGCGTATTTCCTTCATCATGATGCTCATTTCCTTCATCATAATTCTTATTTCCATCATCATGATGCATAAATCCTTCATCGTGATACTTATTTCCTTCATCATGATGCTCATTTCTATCATCATGATGCATGTTTCATTCATCATGATGCCCATTTCCTATATCATGACCTAATTTCCTTCATCATGATGCATATTTTCTTTCATCATAATGCTCATTTCCTACGTCACGATGCATATTCTCATCATCATGATGCTCATTTCTTTCATCATGATGCTCATTTCCTGTATCATGATGCTCATTTCCTTCATCATGATGCATATTTTCCTTCATCATAATGCTCATTTCCTACATCACGATGCATATTTCAATCATCATGATGCTCTTTTCCTTCATCTTGATGTTCATTTCCTTCGCCATGATGCATATTTCCTTCATCATGTAATCATTTACATCATCATGATGCTAATATACTTTATCATGATGCGCATTTCCTTCATCATGATAATCATTTCAATCTTCATGATGCTCATTTCCTACATTATGATGCTCATTTACCTTATCATGATGCTAATTTCTTTCATCATAATGAATATTTCCTTCATCATGATTATCATTTCCTAAGTCCTTATGGTCATTTCCTTTAATCATGAGGCTTATTTCATTCATCATGATACATATTTACTTAATCATGATGCTCATTTCCTACATCATGATACATATTTCCTTCATCATGGTTATATTTCCTTCATCGTGATGCTCATTTCTTACATCAATATGCTCTTTTCCTTCATCTCTTACATGTTTTCTTCATGATGATCCTCATTTCCATCACCATGATGTTGTTTTCCTTCATCATGATGCGTATTTAATTCATCATGATGCTCATTCACTACATCATGATGCTCATTTCATTCATTATGATACATATTTCCTTCATCTTGATGCTCATTTCTATCATCATGATGCTCATTTCCTACGTCACGATACATATTCTCATCATCATGATGCATATTTTCTTTCATCATAATGCTCATTTCCTACGTCACGATGCATATTCTCATCATCATGATGCTCATTTCTTTCATCATGATGCTCATTTCCTGTATCATGATGCTCATTTCCTTCATCATGATGCATATTTTCCTTCATCATAATGCTCATTTCCTACATCACGATGCATATTTCAATCATCATGATGCTCTTTTCCTTCATCTTGATGTTCATTTCCTTTGCCATGATGCATTTTTCCTTCATCATGTAATCGTTTACATCATCATGATGTTAATATACTTTATCATGATGTTTATTTCCTTCATCATGATAATCATTTCCATCTTCATGATGCTCATTTCCTACATTATGATGCTCATTTACCTTTTCATGATGCAAATTTCTTTCATCATAATGAATATTTCCTTCCTTATGATTATCATTTCCTAAGTCATTATGGTCATTTTCTTTAATAATGAGGCTTATTTCATTCATCATGATACATATTTATTTAATCATGATGTTCATTTCCTACATCATGATACATATTTCCTTCATCATGGTTATATTTCCTTCATCGTGATGCTCATTTCTTACATTAATATGCTCTTTTCCTTCATCTATTGCATGTTTTCTTCATGATGATCCTCATTTCCATCACCATGATGTTGATTTCCTTCATCATGATGCGTATTTAATTCATCATGATGCTCATTCACTACATCATGATGCTCATTTCATTCATTATGATACATATTTCCTTCATCTTGATGCTCATTTCTATCATCATGATGCTCATTTCCTACGTCACGATACATATTCTCATCATCATGATGCATATTTTCTTTCATCATAATGCTCATTTCCTACGTCACGATGCATATTCTCATCATCATGATGCTCATTTCTTTCATCATGATGCTCATTTCCTGCATCATGATGCTCATTTCCTTCATCATGATACATATTTTCCTTTATCATAATGCTCATTTCCTACATCACGATGCATATTTCAATCATCATGATGGTCTTTTCCTTCATCTTGATGTTCATTTCCTTCGCCATGATGCATATTCCTTCATCATGTAATCATTTACATCATCATGATGCTAATATACTTTATCATGATGCGTGTTTCCTTCATCATGATAATCATTTCCATCTTCATGATGCTCATTTCCTACATTATGATGCTCATTTCCCTGTTCATGATGCTAATTTCTTTCATCATAATGAATATTTCCTTCATCATGATTATCATTTCCGAAGTCATTATGGTCATTTCCTTTAATCATGAGGCTTATTTCATTTATCATGATACATATTTACTTAATCATGATGCTCATTTCCTACATCATGATACATATTTCCTTCATCTTGGTGATATTTTCTTCATCCTGATGCTCATTTCTTTCATCAATGTGCTCTTTTCCTTGATCATGATGCATGTTTCTTCAAGATGATCCTCATTTCCATCACCATGATGTTAATTTTCTTCATCATGATGCATATTTACTTCATCATGATGCTCATTCACTACATTGTGATGCTCATTTCATTCATTCGATGCGTATTTAATTCATCATGATGTTCATTTCTTACATCATGCTTCATATTTCCTTAATCTCTATGTTCTTTTCCAACATCAAGATGATCATTTCCTTCATCATTATGCAAATTTTCTTCATAATGACGCTTATTTCCTTTATCATGATGCGTATTTCCTTCATCATGATGCTCATTTCCTTCATCATAATTCTTATTTCCATCATCATGATGCATAAAGCCTTCATCGTGATACTTATGTCCTTCATCATGATGCTCATTTCTATCATCATGATGCATGTTTCATTCATCATGATGCCCATTTCCTATATCATGACCTAATTTCCTTCATCATGATGCATATTTTCCTTCATCATAATGCTCATTTCCTACGTCACGATGCATATTCTCATCATCATGTTGCTCATTTCTTTAATCATGATGCTCATTCCTTTATCATGATGCTCATTTCCTTCATCATGATGCATATTTTCCTTCATCATAATGCACATTTCCTACATCACGATGCATATTTCAATCATCATGATGCTTTTTTCCTTCATCTTGATGTTCATTTCCTTCGCCATGATGCATATTTCCTTTATCAAGTAATCATTTACATCATCATGATACTAATATACTTCATCAAGATGCGTATTTCCTTCATCATGATGCTCATTTCCATCTTCATGATGCTCATTTCCTACATTATGATGCTCATTTCCCTTTTCATGATGCTCATTTCTTTCATCATAATGAATATTTCCTTCATCATGATTATCATTACCTAAGTCATTATGGCCATTTCCTTTAATCATGAGGCTTATTTCATTCATCATGATACATATTTACTTAATCATGATGCTCATTTCCTACATCATGATACATATTTCCTTCATCATGGTTATAATTCCTTCATCGTGATACTCATTTCTTACATCAATATGCTCTTTTCCTTCATCTATTACATGTTTTCTTCATGATGATCCTCATTTCCATAACCATGATGTTGATTTCCTTCATCATGATGCGTATTTAATTCATCATGATGCTCATTCACTACATCATGATGCTCATTTCATTCATTATGATACATATTTCCTTCATCTTGATGCTCATTTCTATCATCATGATGCTAATTTCCTATATCATGACCTAATTTCCTTCATCATGATGCATATTTTCTTTCATCATAATGCTCATTTCCTACGTCACGATGCATATTCTCATCATTATGATGCTCATTTCTTTCATCATGATGCTCATTTCCTGTATCATTATGCTCATTTCCTTCATCATGATGCATATTTTCCTTCATCATAATGCTCATTTCCTACATCACGATACATATTTCAATCATCATGATGCTCTTTTCCTTCATCTTGATGTTCATTTCCTTCGCCATGATGTATATTTCCTTCATCATGTAATCATTTACATCATCATGATGCTAATATACTTTACTATAATGCGTATTTCCTTCATCATGATAATCATTTCCATCTTCATGATGCTCATTTCCTACATTATGATGCTCATTTACCTTTTCATGATGCTAATTTCTATCATCATAATGAATATTTCCTTCCTTATGATTATCATTTCCTAAGTCATTATGGTCATTTTCTTTAATAATGAGGCTTATTTCATTCATCATGATACATATTTACTTAATCATGATGCTCATTTCCTACATCATGATACATATTTCCTTCATCATGGTTATATTTCCTTCATCGTGACGCTCATTTCTTACATTAATATGCTCTTTTCCTTCATCTATTGCATGCTTTCTTCATGATAATCCTCATTTCCATCACCATGATGTTGATTTCCTTCATCATGATGCGTATTTAATTCATCATGATGCTCATTCACTACATCATGATGCTCATTTCATTCATTATGATACATATTTCCTTCATCTTGATGCTCATTTCTATCATCATGATGCTCATTTCCTACGTCACGATACATATTCTCATCATCATGATGCATATTTTCTTTCATCATAATGCTCATTTACCTTTTCATGATGCTAATTTCTTTCATCATAATGAATATTTCCTTCATCATGATTATCATTTCCTAAGTCATTATGGTCATTTCCTTTAATCATGAGGCTTATTTCATTCATCATGATACATATTTACTTAATCATGATGCTCATTTCCTAAATCATGATACATACTTCCTTCATCGTGATGCTCATTTCTTACATCACTGTGCTGTTTTCCTTGATCATGATGCATGTTTTCTTCATGATGATCCTCATTTCTATCACCATGATGTTAATTTTCTTCATCATGATGGATATTTACTTCATCATGATGCTCATTCACTACATTGTGATGCTCATTTCATTCATTCGATGCATATTTCATTCATCATGATGTTCATTTCTTACATCATGCTTCATATTTCCTTCGTCTCTTTATTCATTTCCAACACATCATGATGATCATTTCCTTCATCATGATGCAAATTTTCTTTATCATGATGCTTATTTCCTTCATCATAATGCTCATTTCCTTCATCATAATTCTTATTTCCATCATTATTATGAATAAATCCTTCATCGTGAAACTTATTCCCTTCATCATAATGCTCATTTCTTACATCATGATGCATATTTCAATCATCATGATGCTCTTTTCCTTCATCTTGATGTTCATTTCCTTCGCCATGTTGCATATTTCCTTCATCATGTAATCATTTACATCATCATGATGCTAATATACTTAATCAGGATGCGTATTCCTTCATCATGATGCTCATTTCCATCTTCATGATGCTCATTTCGTACATTATGATGCTCAATTCCATTTTCATGATGCTCATTTCTTTCATCATAATGAATATTTCCTTCATCATGATTATCATTTCCTAAGTCATTATGGTCATTTCCTTTAATCATGAGGATTATTTCATTCATCGTGATACATATTTCCTTAATCATGATGCTCATTTCCTACATCATGATACATATTTCCTTCATCATGGTGATATTTTCTTCATCGTGAATCTCATATCTTACATCAATATGCTCTTTTCCTTCATCATGATGCATGTTTTCTTCTTGATGATCCTCATTTCCATCACCATGATGTTAATTTTCTTAATCATGATGTGTATTTACTTCATCATGATGCTCATTCACTACATTGTGATGCTCATTTCTTTCATTACGATGCATATTTCATTTATCATGATGTTTATTTCTTACATTATGTTTCATATTTCCTTCATCTCTATGTTCTTTTCCAACATCATGATGATCATTTCCTTCATCATTATGCAAATTTTCTTCATAATGATGCTTATTTCCTTTATCATGATGCGTATTTCCTTCATCATGATGCTCATTTCCTTCATCATAATTCTTATTTCCATCATCATGATGCATAAATCCTTCATCGTGATACTTATTTCCTTCATCATGATGCTCATTTCTATCATCATGATGCATGTTTCATTCATCATGATGCCCATTTCCTATATCATGACCTAATTTCCTTCATCATGATGCATATTTTCTTTCATCATAATGCTCATTTCCTACGTCACGATGCATATTCTCATCATCATGATGCTCATTTCTTTCATCATGATGCTCATTTCCTGTATCATGATGCTCATTTCCTTCATCATGATGCATATTTTCCTTTATCATAATGCTCATTTCCTACATCACGATGCATATTTCAATCATCATGATGCTCTTTTCCTTCATCTTGATGTTCATTTCCTTCGCCATGATGCATATTCCTTCATCATGTAATCATTTACATCATCATGATGCTAATATACTTTATCAAGATGCGTGTTTCCTTCATCATGATAATCATTTCCATCTTCATGATGCTCATTTCCTACATTATGATGCTCATTTCCCTGTTCATGATGCTAATTTCTTTCATCATAATGAATATTTCATTCATCATGATTATCATTTCCTAAGTCATTATGGTCATTTCCTTTAATCATGAGGCTTATTTCATTTATCATGATACATATTTACTTAATCATGATGCTCATTTCCTACATCATGATACATATTTCCTTCATCTTGGTGATATTTTCTTCATCGTGATGCTCATTTCTTTCATCAATGTGCTCTTTTCCTTGATCATGATGCATGTTTCTTCAAGATGATCCTCATTTCCATCACCATGATGTTAATTTTCTTCATCATGATGCATATTTACTTCATCATGATGCTCATTCACTACATTGTGATGCTCATTTCATTCATTCGATGCGTATTTAATTCATCATGATGTTCATTTCTTACATCATGCTTCATATTTCCTTAATCTCTATGTTCTTTTCCAACATCAAGATGATCATTTCCTTCATCATTATGCAAATTTTCTTCATAATGACGCTTATTTCCTTTATCATGATGCGTATTTCCTTCATCATGATGCTCATTTCCTTCATCATAATTCTTATTTCCATCATCATGATGCATAAAGCCTTCATCGTGATACTTATGTCCTTCATCATGATGCTCATTTCTATCATCATGATGCATGTTTCATTCATCATGATGCCCATTTCCTATATCATGACCTAATTTCCTTCATCATGATGCATATTTTCCTTCATCATAATGCTCATTTCCTACGTCACGATGCATATTCTCATCATCATGTTGCTCATTTCTTTAATCATGATGCTCATTCCTTTATCATGATGCTCATTTCCTTCATCATGATGCATATTTTCCTTCATCATAATGCACATTTCCTACATCACGATGCATATTTCAATCATCATGATGCTTTTTTCCTTCATCTTGATGTTCATTTCCTTCGCCATGATGCATATTTCCTTTATCAAGTAATCATTTACATCATCATGATACTAATATACTTCATCAAGATGCGTATTTCCTTCATCATGATGCTCATTTCCATCTTCATGATGCTCATTTCCTACATTATGATGCTCATTTCCCTTTTCATGATGCTCATTTCTTTCATCATAATGAATATTTCCTTCATCATGATTATCATTACCTAAGTCATTATGGCCATTTCCTTTAATCATGAGCCTTATTTCATTCATCATGATACATATTTACTTAATCATGATGCTCATTTCCTACATCATGATACATATTTCCATCATCATGGTTATAATTCCTTCATCGTGATACTCATTTCTTACATCAATATGCTCTTTTCCTTCATCTATTACATGTTTTCTTCATGATGATCCTCATTTCCATAACCATGATGTTGATTTCCTTCATCATGATGCGTATTTAATTCATCATGATGCTCATTCACTACATCATGATGCTCATTTCATTCATTATGATACATATTTCCTTCATCTTGATGCTCATTTCTATCATCATGATGCTAATTTCCTATATCATGACCTAATTTCCTTCATCATGATGCATATTTTCTTTCATCATAATGCTCATTTCCTACGTCACGATGCATATTCTCATCATTATGATGCTCATTTCTTTCATCATGATGCTCATTTCCTGTATCATTATGCTCATTTCCTTCATCATGATGCATATTTTCCTTCATCATAATGCTCATTTCCTACATCACGATACATATTTCAATCATCATGATGCTCTTTTCCTTCATCTTGATGTTCATTTCCTTCGCCATGATGTATATTTCCTTCATCATGTAATCATTTACATCATCATGATGCTAATATACTTTATCATAATGCGTATTTCCTTCATCATGATAATCATTTCCATCTTCATGATGCTCATTTCCTACATTATGATGCTCATTTACCTTTTCATGATGCTAATTTCTTTCATCATAATGAATATTTCCTTCATCATGATTATCATTTCCTAAGTCATTATGGTCATTTCCTTTAATCATGAGGCTTATTTCATTCATCATGATACATATTTACTTAATCATGATGCTCATTTCCTAAATCATGATACATACTTCCTTCATCGTGATGCTCATTTCTTACATCACTGTGCTGTTTTCCTTGATCATGATGCATGTTTTCTTCATGATGATCCTCATTTCTATCACCATGATGTTAATTTTCTTCATCATGATGGATATTTACTTCATCATGATGCTCATTCACTACATTGTGATGCTCATTTCATTCATTCGATGCATATTTCATTCATCATGATGTTCATTTCTTACATCATGCTTCATATTTCCTTCGTCTCTTTATTCATTTCCAACACATCATGATTCTCATTTCCTTCATCATGATGCAAATTTTCTTTATCATGATGCTTATTTCCTTCATCATAATGCTCATTTCCTTCATCATAATTCTTATTTCCATCATTATTATGAATAAATCCTTCATCGTGAAACTTATTCCCTTCATCATAATGCTCATTTCTTACATCACGATGCATATTTCAATCATCATGATGCTCTTTTCCTTCATCTTGATGTTCATTTCCTTCGCCATGTTGCATATTTCCTTCATCATGTAATCATTTACATCATCATGATGCTAATATACTTAATCAGGATGCGTATTCCTTCATCATGATGCTCATTTCCATCTTCATGATGCTCATTTCGTACATTATGATGCTCAATTCCATTTTCATGATGCTCATTTCTTTCATCATAATGAATATTTCCTTCATCATGATTATCATTTCCTAAGTCATTATGGTCATTTCCTTTAATCATGAGGATTATTTCATTCATCGTGATACATATTTCCTTAATCATGATGCTCATTTCCTACATCATGATACATATTTCCTTCATCATGGTGATATTTTCTTCATCGTGAATCTCATATCTTACATCAATATGCTCTTTTCCTTCATCATGATGCATGTTTTCTTCTTGATGATCCTCATTTCCATCACCATGATGTTAATTTTCTTAATCATGATGTGTATTTACTTCATCATGATGCTCATTCACTACATTGTGATGCTCATTTCTTTCATTACGATGCATATTTCATTTATCATGATGTTTATTTCTTACATTATGTTTCATATTTCCTTCATCTCTATGTTCTTTTCCAACATCATGATGATCATTTCCTTCATCATTATGCAAATTTTCTTCATAATGATGCTTATTTCCTTTATCATGATGCGTATTTCCTTCATCATGATGCTCATTTCCTTCATCATAATTCTTATTTCCATCATCATGATGCATAAATCCTTCATCGTGATACTTATTTCCTTCATCATGATGCTCATTTCTATCATCATGATGCATGTTTCATTCATCATGATGCCCATTTCCTATATCATGACCTAATTTCCTTCATCATGATGCATATTTTCTTTCATCATAATGCTCATTTCCTACGTCACGATGCATATTCTCATCATCATGATGCTCATTTCTTTCATCATGATGCTCATTTCCTGTATCAGATGCTCATTTCCTTCATCATGATGCATATTTTCCTTTATCATAATGCTCATTTCCTACATCACGATGCATATTTCAATCATCATGATGCTCTTTTCCTTCATCTTGATGTTCATTTCCTTCGCCATGATGCATATTCCTTCATCATGTAATCATTTACATCATCATGATGCTAATATACTTTATCATGATGCGTGTTTCCTTCATCATGATAATCATTTCCATCTTCATGATGCTCATTTCCTACATTATGATGCTCATTTCCCTGTTCATGATGCTAATTTCTTTCATCATAATGAATATTTCATTCATCATGATTATCATTTCCTAAGTCATTATGGTCATTTCCTTTAATCATGAGGCTTATTTCATTTATCATGATACATATTTACTTAATCATGATGCTCATTTCCTACATCATGATACATATTTCCTTCATCTTGGTGATATTTTCTTCATCGTGATGCTCATTTCTTTCATCAATGTGCTCTTTTCCTTGATCATGATGCATGTTTCTTCAAGATGATCCTCATTTCCATCACCATGATGTTAATTTTCTTCATCATGATGCATATTTACTTCATCATGATGCTCATTCACTACATTGTGATGCTCATTTCATTCATTCGATGCGTATTTAATTCATCATGATGTTCATTTCTTACATCATGTTTCACATTTCCTTAATCTCTATGTTCTTTTCCAACATCATGATGATCATTTCCTTCATCATTATGCAAATTTTCTTCATAATGACGCTTATTTCCTTTATCATGATGCGTATTTCCTTCATCATGATGCTCATTTCCTTCATCATAATTCTTATTTCCATCATCATGATGCATAAATCCTTCATTGTGATACTTATGTCCTTCATCATGATGCTCATTTCTATCATCATGATGCATGTTTCATTCATCATGATGCCCATTTCCTATATCATGACCTAATTTCCTTCATCATGATGCATATTTTCCTTCATCATAATGCTCATTTCCTACGTCACGATGCATATTCTCATCATCATGTTGCTCATTTCTTTAATCATGATGCTCATTCCTGTATCATGATGCTCATTTCCTTCATCATGATGCATATTTTCCTTCATCATAATGCTCATTTCCTACATCACGATGCATATTTCAATCATCATGATGCTTTTTTCCTTCATCTTGATGTTCATTTCCCTACCATGATGCATATTTCCTTTATCAAGTAATCATTTACATCATCATGATACTAATATACTTCATCAAGATGCGTATTTCCTTCATCATGATGCTCATTTCCATCTTCATGATGTTCATTTCCTACATTATGATGCTCATTTCCCTTTTCATGATGCTCATTTCTTTCATCATAATGAATATTTCCTTCATCATGATTATCATTACCTAAGTCATTATGGCCATTTCCTTTAATCATGAGGCTTATTTCATTCATCATGATACATATTTACTTAATCATGATGCTCATTTCCTACATCATGATACATATTTCCTTCATCATGGTTATAATTCCTTCATCGTGATGCTCATTTCTTACATCAATATGCTCTTTTCCTTCATCTATTACATGTTTTCTTCATGATGACCCTCATTTCCATCACCATGATGTTGATTTCCTTCATCATGATGCGTATTTAATTCATCATGATGCTCATTCACTACATCATGATGCTCATTTCATTCATTATGATACATATTTCCTTCATCTTGATGCTCATTTCTATCATCATGATGCTAATTTCCTATATCATGACCTAATTTCCTTCATGATGATGCATATTTTCTTTCATCATAATGCTCATTTCCTACGTCACGATGCATATTCTCATCATTATGATGCTCATTTCTTTCATCATGATGCTCATTTCCTGTATCATTATGCTCATTTCCTTCATCATGATGCATATTTTCCATCATCATAATGCTCATTTCCTACATCACGATACATATTTCAATAATCATGATGCTCTTTTCCTTCATCTTGATGTTCATTTCCTTCACCATGATGTATATTTCCTTCATCATGTAATCATTTACATCATCATGATGCTAATATACTTTATCATGATGCGTATTTCCTTCATCATGATAATCATTTCCATCTTCATGATGCTCATTTCCTACATTATGATGCTCATTTACCTTTTCATGATGCTAATTTCTTTCATCATAATGAATATTTCCTTCATCATGATTATCATTTCCTAAGTCATTATGGTCATTTCCTTTAATCATGAGGCTTATTTCATTCATCATGATACATATTTACTTAATCATGATGCTCATTTCCTAAATCATGATACATATTTCCTTCATCGTGATGCTCATTTCTTACATCATTGTGCTCTTTTCCTTGATCATGATGCATGTTTTCTTCATGATGATCCTCATTTCTATCACCATGATGTTAATTTTCTTCATCATGATGGATATTTACTTCATCATGATGCTCATTCACTACATTGTGATGCTCATTTCATTCATTCGATGCATATTTCATTCATCATGATGTTCATTTATTACATCATGCTTCATATTTCCTTCGTCTCTTTATTCATTTCCAACACATCATGATGATCATTTCCTTCATCATGATGCAAATTCTCTTCATAATGATGCTTATTTTCTTTATCATGATGCTTATTTCCTTCATCATAATGCTCATTTCCTTCATCATAATTCTTATTTCCATCATCATTATGAATAAATCCTTCATCGTGAAACTTATTCCCTTCATCATAATGCTCATTTCTTACATCACGATGCATATTTCAATCATCATGATGCTCTTTTCCTTCATCTTGATGTTCATTTCCTTCGCCATGTTGCATATTTCCTTCATCATGTAATCATTTGCATCATCATGATGCTAATATACTTAATCAGGATGCGTATTCCTTCATCATGATGCTCATTTCCATCTTCATGATGCTCATTTCGTACATTATGATGGTCAATTCCATTTTCATGATGCTCATTTCTTTCATCATAATGAATATTTCCTTCATCATGATTATCATTTCCTAAGTCATTATGGTCATTTCCTTTAATCATGAGGATTATTTCATTCATCGTGATACATATTTCCTTAATCATGATGCTCATTTCCTACATCATGATACATATTTCCTTCATCATGGTGATATTTTCTTTATCGTGAATCTCATATCTTACATCAATATGCTCTTTTCCTTCATCATGATGCATGTTTTCTTCATGATGATCCTCATTTCCATCACCATGATGTTAATTTTCTTAATCATGTTGTGTATTGACTTCATCATGATGCTCATTCACTACATTGTGATGCTCATTTCTTTCATTACGATGCATATTTCATTTATCATGATGTTCATTTCTTACATTATGTTTCATATTTCCTTCATCTCTATGTTCTTTTCCAACATCATGATGATCATTTCCTTCATCATTATGCAAATTTTCTTCATAATGATGCTTATTTCCTTTATCATGATGCGTATTTCCTTCATCATGATGCTCATTTCCTTCATCATAATTCTTATTTCCATCATCATGATGCATAAATCCTTCATCGTGATACTTATTTCCTTCATCATGATGCTCATTTCTATCATCATGATGCATGTTTCATTCATCATGATGCCCATTTCCTATATCATGACCTAATTTCCTTCATCATGATGCATATTTTCTTTCATCATAATGCTCATTTCCTACGTCACGATGCATATTCTCATCATCATGATGCTCATTTCTTTCATCATGATGCTCATTTCCTGTATCATGATGTCACGCCCCGACCATATACAGAACACGACAACCGCCACGTTAACCATAAATTTCACGGAATGGGTGCACTCCACTCCAAAAATTAATAGAAAACGTAAGGCTTGCTATCAAATACCTGTAGGACAGAACAACTGATGATAACGAGTACTACCTGAGGACATCATTTTCATAACATACCACCAAAGATTTACAAAGGAACAAAATATAATGATGTAACTCGGTCTGAAGAAAATATACACAAGCGATATAACATCGCGAAAGAAAAAAAAACATCAAGGGGTACTAGATATGAACTATACAATCTCGTCAATGGATCCGCCAATTTATACACAAAAAGAAGAGTACCCAAGCACTGATCGGATGACGTGCAAAAGATAGGCAAACCTCCAACCAAAAGATATCAACCGCCTGAAAAGGAAATGAATGGTGGGGGGTGAGCAAAACCACTAGCTCAGTGAGGTGATAAGCCGATCACGCCAACCCTTATACGAAGTATGTACTCACGTTCAAGACTTATAACTTAAAATCCAACATTTGCGTTCCACATCAAGTATTTCTTACACAATATACAAATTAATGAAAATAAAACCTCTATACGCTTTTAAAAAAATAACACATTTAGTTCAAACAACATGTTAACACATAAAAGACGCGTGGATAGCCAATATCCTCCTCGAACTGAGCTCTCCGTCGAGAGTCAGTCCGAGCCCGTCACCGTTACTCTAGACAAAATGAAGGTTAATGCTCTTTTTCAACATATACCAAGTACCAAAATTTAATATCAATGAGATCCTTGAAATGATAAAACATGTAAACATATATAACATGCGTGTCCCACACCGGTGACGTTGACTGAGCCTATAATAGGCTGATCCATCTAACGATCACCTTCCAGAGTATCAATATTTGGCAAATGGACAGGTGCCTCGTTAGATCTAACTCACCCAGGTTTGCCAAGCCACGGGCGATTAGTTTGTCACTCTAACTCACCCGAACCGCGACTATTCGGGCTACTTAATCAATGTCGCTCCAACTCACCCGAACCGTGACCAATTCGGGCTACTTAACCTTGGTACCAGGTATGCATATAAATCATCAAATGCATAACAACTCAAGTCACAAGATTATCAATAGATTAATCCTCAAATACTTCACAACAAATGATATCATATATCGAGCCAGCAAGGCTCTATAAATTAAAACAAACAATACCCGTAATACATGGCTGACAGGACTCTATATGAAATAATATAAGATAATCAATGGACCATATCATGCCAATCAGGCTCAACCTAGAGCAATTGAGCCAATCAGCCTCTTTACCACATAACACATCACCAAGTAATTTTCTTATCAAGTAAGTAAAGAAAATGAATGCAAACTTGTCAAGGGTCCACACTTCCCACAAGAGAAGGCATTCCCGAATTATCAACTCACAAGGAAATCATTAACTCTCTCCGAAATCTGAAGTTATTCCCTTGCCCTTCGACGATTGATCTTCACCTAAAAAGTAGATAAGCAAATGAATACAAATCAATATACATAGGAGTTGATATTAAATAAAGGGCAGCTCGTAACTCCTCAACACCAACTCCGAGTCTCACATAACCCGGTTCATATCATTTCTCAAACGAAACGATAGGAAATAAATTTGAATTTGACATAACAAATTCTGAAATTTTCCAGCCTGCGGCAGTTCACGAAAAAAAATCATAACTAATTGTATATAACTCGGATTGAGGCGTTTCAAGTGGCTACGGAAAGCTAACAAACTCAGCTACATATAGAAATTGAGTTTGCAAATTTCTGAGGGCAATAGATATGCCAAAATCAGTTTTGACAGTGGCTGCGAATCACCTAGAGGCAGTTTACGAAAAAATTCATAACTAATTGTAGAAAAACCGTATTGAGGTGTTTCATGTGGCTACGGAAAGATAACGAATCCAGCTACGTATAGAAATTAAGTTTGCAACTTTCTAAGATCAATAGCTATATCGAAAGTAGGTCGAACAGAAGCATACGAATTTCCCTTTACTAGGAAGAAACCCAACAAAATCACAAAATCATGGAGAAAGGAAGCTTAATTGACATATTACTTACCTTAACACACTTATACACCAACTAAAATGAGAGTTGTATGGGAGAATTTGATCACAAGGGTTTCTCCTCTTCCTTTCTCTTCTTTCCCCCTCTTGGATGTTCTAGAAGCCCTTTCTTATTTCTTATCTTCCTTTCTCCTTTTTATTCTATTTTTGACATATATTGTTGGGGCTATTGATGGGCTGGGCTTATTAATAGATTAAGCCATTTAAGTGAGTTAGACTTTGGGCCAAAAATAAATATATAGATTTTGGGCTCTAAAAGCAAATTCTAGTTGGGCTAATAATAATTAAATAGATTTTGGGCTCTAAAAACAAATTCTAGTTTGGGGCTGATATATTATAAGGTTTGGGCCAAAGATAAATAAATTATTTTGGGCTTTTAAAAGTTGAGGCAAGACATTATACATGATGCTCATTTCCTTCATCATGATGCATATTTTCCTTTATCATAATGCTCATTTCCTACATCACGATGCATATTTCAATCATCATGATGCTCTTTTCCTTCATCTTGATGTTCATTTCCTTCGCCATGATGCATATTCCTTCATCATGTAATCATTTACATCATCATGATGCTAATATACTTTATCATGATGCGTGTTTCCTTCATCATGATAATAATTTCCATCTTCATGATGCTCATTTCCTACATTATGATGCTCATTTCCCTGTTCATGATGCTAATTTCTTTCATCATAATGAATATTTCATTCATCATGATTATCATTTCCTAAGTCATTATGGTCATTTCCTTTAATCATGAGGCTTATTTCATTTATCATGATACATATTTACTTAATCATGATGCTCATTTCCTACATCATGATACATATTTCCTTCATCTTGGTGATATTTTCTTCATCGTGATGCTCATTTCTTTCATCAATGTGCTCTTTTCCTTGATCATGATGCATGTTTCTTCAAGATGATCCTCATTTCCATCACCATGATGTTAATTTTCTTCATCATGATGCATATTTACTTCATCATGATGCTCATTCACTACATTGTGATGCTCATTTCATTCATTCGATGCGTATTTAATTCATCATGATGTTCATTTCTTACATCATGTTTCACATTTCCTTAATCTCTATGTTCTTTTCCAACATCATGATGATCATTTCCTTCATCATTATGCAAATTTTCTTCATAATGACGCTTATTTCCTTTATCATGATGCGTATTTCCTTCATCATGATGCTCATTTCCTTCATCATAATTCTTATTTCCATCATCATGATGCATAAATCCTTCATCGTGATACTTATGTCCTTCATCATGATGTTTATTTCTATCATCATGATGCATGTTTCATTCATCATGATGCCCATTTCCTATATCATGACCTAATTTCCTTCATCATGATGCATATTTTCCTTCATCATAATGCTCATTTCCTACGTCATGATGCATATTCTCATCATCATGTTGCTCATTTCTTTAATCATGATGCTCATTCCTGTATCATGATGCTCATTTCCTTCATCATGATGCATATTTTCCTTCATCATAATGCTCATTTCCTACATCACGATGCATATTTCAATCATCATGATGCTTTTTTCCTTCATCTTGATGTTCATTTCCCTCGCCATGATGCATATTTCCTTTATCAAGTAATCATTTACATCATCATGATACTAATATACTTCATCAAGATGCGTATTTCCTTCATCATGATGCTCATTTCCATCTTCATGATGTTCATTTCCTACATTATGATGCTCATTTCCCTTTTCATGATGCTCATTTCTTTCATCATAATGAATATTTCCTTCATCATGATTATCATTACCTAAGTCATTATGGCCATTTCCTTTAATCATGAGGCTTATTTCATTCATCATGATACATATTTACTTAATCATGATGCTCATTTCCTACATCATGATACATATTTCCTTCATCATGGTTATAATTCCTTAATCGTGATGCTCATTTCTTACATCAATATGCTCTTTTCCTTCATCTATTACATGTTTTCTTCATGATGACCCTCATTTCCATCACCATGATGTTGATTTCCTTCATCATGATGCGTATTTAATTCATCATGATGCTCATTCACTACATCATGATGCTCATTTCATTCATTATGATACATATTTCCTTCATCTTGATGCTCATTTCTATCATCATGATGCTAATTTCCTATATCATGACCTAATTTCCTTCATGATGATGCATATTTTCTTTCATCATAATGCTCATTTCCTACGTCACGATGCATATTCTCATCATTATGATGCTCATTTCTTTCATCATGATGCTCATTTCCTGTATCATTATGCTCATTTCCTTCATCATGATGCATATTTTCCTTCATCATAATGCTCATTTCCTACATCACGATACATATTTCAATAATCATGATGCTCTTTTCCTTCATCTTGATGTTCATTTCCTTCACCATGATGTATATTTACTTCATCATGTAATCATTTACATCATCATGATGCTAATATACTTTATCATGATGCGTATTTCCTTCATCATGATAATCATTTCCATCTTCATGATGCTCATTTCCTACATTATGATGCTCATTTACCTTTTCATGATGCTAATTTCTTTCATCATAATGAATATTTCCTTCATCATGATTATCATTTCCTAAGTCATTATGGTCATTTCCTTTAATCATGAGGCTTATTTCATTCATCATGATACATATTTACTTAATCATGATGCTCATTTCCTAAATCATGATACATATTTCCTTCATCGTGATGCTCATTTCTTACATCACTGTGCTCTTTTCCTTGATCATGATGCATGTTTTCTTCATGATGATCCTCATTTCTATCACCATGATATTAATTTTCTTCATCATGATGGATATTTACTTCATCATGATGCTCATTCACTACATTGTGATGCTCATTTCATTCATTCGATGCATATTTCATTCATCATGATGTTCATTTATTACATCATGCTTCATATTTCCTTCGTCTCTTTATTCATTTCCAACACATCATGATGATCATTTCCTTCATCATGATGCAAATTTTCTTCATAATGATGCTTATTTTCTTTATCATGATGCTTATTTCCTTCATCATAATGCTCATTTCCTTCATCATAATTCTTATTTCCATCATCATTATGAATAAATCCTTCATCGTGAAACTTATTCCCTTCATCATAATGCTCATTTCTTACATCACGATGCATATTTCAATCATCATGATGCTCTTTTCCTTCATCTTGATGTTCATTTCCTTCGCCATGTTGCATATTTCCTTCATCATGTAATCATTTGCATCATCATGATGCTAATATACTTAATCAGGATGCGTATTCCTTCATCATGATGCTCATTTCCATCTTCATGATGCTCATTTCGTACATTATGATGCTCAATTCCATTTTCATGATGCTCATTTCTTTCATCATAATGAATATTTCCTTCATCATGATTATCATTTCCTAAGTCATTATGGTCATTTCCTTTAATCATGAGGATTATTTCATTCATCGTGATACATATTTTCTTAATCATGATGCTCATTTCCTACATCATGATACATATTTCCTTCATCATGGTGATATTTTCTTTATCGTGAATCTCATATCTTACATCAATATTCTCTTTTCCTTCATCATGATGCATGTTTTCTTCATGATGATCCTCATTTCCATCACCATGATGTTAATTTTCTAAATCATGTTGTGTATTTACTTCATCATGATGCTCATTCACTACATTGTGATGCTCATTTCTTTCATTACGATGCATATTTCATTTATCATGATGTTCATTTCTTACATTATGTTTCATATTTCCTTCATCTCTATGTTCTTTTCCAACATCATGATGATCATTTCCTTCATCATTATGCAAATTTTCTTCATAATGATGCTTATTTCCTTTATCATGATGCGTATTTCCTTCATCATGATGCTCATTTCCTTCATCATAATTCTTATTTCCATCATCATGATGCATAAATCCTTCATCGTGATACTTATTTCCTTCATCATGATGCTCATTTCTATCATCATGATGCATGTTTCATTCATCATGATGCCCATTTCCTATATCATGACCTAATTTCCTTCATCATGATGCATATTTTCTTTCATCATAATGCTCATTTCCTACGTCACGATGCATATTCTCATCATCATGATGCTCATTTCTTTCATCATGATGCTCATTTCCTGTATCATGATGCTCATTTCCTTCATCATGATGCATATTTTCATTTATCATAATGCTCATTTCCTACATCACGATGCATATTTCAATCATCATGATGCTCTTTTCCTTCATCTTGATGTTCATTTCCTTCGCCATGATGCATATTCCTTCATCATGTAATCATTTACATCATCATGATGCTAATATACTTTATCAAGATGCGTGTTTCCTTCATCATGATAATCATTTCCATCTTCATGATGCTCATTTCCTACATTATGATGCTCATTTCCCTGTTCATGATGCTAATTTCTTTCATCATAATGAATATTTCATTCATCATGATTATCATTTCCTAAGTCATTATGGTCATTTCCTTTAATCATGAGGCTTATTTCATTTATCATGATACATATTTACTTAATCATGATGCTCATTTCCTACATCATGATACATATTTCCTTCATCTTGGTGATATTTTCTTCATCGTGATGCTCATTTCTTTCATCAATGTGCTCTTTTCCTTGATCATGATGCATGTTTCTTCAAGATGATCCTCATTTCCATCACCATGATGTTAATTTTCTTCATCATGATGCATATTTACTTCATCATGATTCTCATTCACTACATTGTGATGCTCATTTCATTCATTCGATGCGTATTTAATTCATCATGATGTTCATTTCTTACATCATGTTTCACATTTCCTTAATCTCTATGTTCTTTTCCAACATCATGATGATCATTTCCTTCATCATTATGCAAATTTTCTTCATAATGACGCTTATTTCCTTTATCATGACGCTCATTTCCTTCATCATAATTCTTATTTCCATCATCATGATGCATAAATCCTTCATCGTGATACTTATGTCCTTCATCATGATGCTCATTTCTATCATCATGATGCATGTTTCATTCATCATGATGCCCATTTCCTATATCATGACCTAATTTCCTTCATCATGATGCATATTTTCCTTCATCATAATGCTCATTTCCTACGTCACGATGCATATTCTCATCATCATGTTGCTCATTTCTTTAATCATGATGCTCATTCCTGTATCATGATGCTCATTTCCTTCATCATGATGCATATTTTCCTTCATCATAATGCTCATTTCCTACATCACGATACATATTTCAATCATCATGATGCTTTTTTCCTTCATCTTGATGTTCATTTCCCTCGCCATGATGCATATTTCCTTTATCAAGTAATCATTTACATCATCATGATACTAATATACTTCATCAAGATGCGTATTTCCTTCATCATGATGCTCATTTCCATCTTCATGATGTTCATTTCCTACATTATGATGCTCATTTCCCTTTTCATGATGCTCATTTATTTCATCATAATCAATATTTCCTTCATCATGATTATCATTACCTAAGTCATTATGGCCATTTCCTTTAATCATGAGGCTTATTTCATTCATCATGATACATATTTACTTAATCATGATGCTCATTTCCTACATCATGATACATATTTCCTTCATCATGGTTATAATTCCTTCATCGTGATGCTCATTTCTTACATCAATATGCTCTTTTCCTTCATCTATTACATGTTTTCTTCATGATGACCCTCATTTCCATCACCATGATGTTGATTTCCTTCATCATGATGCGTATTTAATTCATCATGATGCTCATTCACTACATCATGATGCTCATTTCATTCATTATGATACATATTTCCTTCATCTTGATGCTCATTTCTATCATCATGATGCTAATTTCCTATATCATGACCTAATTTCCTTCATGATGATGCATATTTTCTTTCATCATAATGCTCATTTCCTACGTCACGATGCATATTCTCATCATTATGATGCTCATTTCTTTCATCATGATGCTCATTTCCTGTATCATTATGCTCATTTCCTTCATCATGATGCATATTTTCCTTCATCATAATGCTCATTTCCTACATCACGATACATATTTCAATAATCATGATGCTCTTTTCCTTCATCTTGATGTTCATTTCCTTCGCCATGATGTATATTTCCTTCATCATGTAATCATTTACATCATCATGATGCTAATATACTTTATCATGATGCGTATTTACTTCATCATGATAATCATTTCCATCTTCATGATGCTCATTTCCTACATTATGATGCTCATTTACCTTTTCATGATGCTAATTTCTTTCATCATAATGAATATTTCCTTCATCATGATTATCATTTCCTAAGTCATTATGGTCATTTCCTTTAATCATGAGGCTTATTTCATTCATCATGATACATATTTACTTAATCATGATGCTCATTTCCTAAATCATGATACATATTTCCTTCATCGTGATGCTCATTTCTTACATCACTGTGCTCTTTTCCTTGATCATGATGCATGTTTTCTTCATGATGATCCTCATTTCTATCACCATGATGTTAATTTTCTTCATCATGATGGATATTTACTTCATCATGATGCTCATTCACTACATTGTGATGCTCATTTCATTCATTCGATGCATATTTCATTCATCATGATGTTCATTTATTACATCATGCTTCATATTTCCTTCGTCTCTTTATTCATTTCCAACACATCATGATGATCATTTCCTTCATCATGATGCAAATTTTCTTCATAATGATGCTTATTTTCTTTATCATGATGCTTATTTCCTTCATCATAATGCTCATTTCCTTCATCATAATTCTTATTTCCATCATCATTATGAATAAATCCTTCATCGTGAAACTTATTCCCTTCATCATAATGCTCATTTCTTACATCACGATGCATATTTCAATCATCATGATGCTATTTTCCTTCATCTTGATGTTCATTTCCTTCGCCATGTTGCATATTTCCTTCATCATGTAATCATTTACATCATCATGATGCTAATATACTTAATCAGGATGCGTATTCCTTCATCATGATGCTCATTTCCATCTTCATGATGCTCATTTCGTACATTATGATGCTCAATTCCATTTTCATGATGCTCATTTCTTTCATCATAATGAATATTTCCTTCATCATGATTATCATTTCCTAAGTCATTATGGTCATTTCCTTTAATCATGAGGATTATTTCATTCATCGTGATACATATTTCCTTAATCATGATGCTCATTTCCTACATCATGATACATATTTCCTTCATCATGGTGATATTTTCTTTATCGTGAATCTCATATCTTACATCAATATGCTCTTTTCCTTCATCATGATGCATGTTTTCTTCATGATGATCCTCATTTCCATCACCATGATGTTAATTTTCTTATTCATGTTGTGTATTTACTTCATCATGATGCTCATTCACTACATTGTGATGCTCATTTCTTTCATTACGATGCATATTTCATTTATAATGATGTTCATTTCTTACATTATGTTTCATATTTCCTTCATCTCTATGTTCTTTTCCAACATCATGATGATCATTTCCTTCATCATTATGCAAATTTTCTTCATAATGATGCTTATTTACTTTATCATGATGCGTATTTCCTTCATCATGATGCTCATTTCCTTCATCATAATTCTTATTTCCATCATCATGATGCATAAATCCTTCATCGTGATACTTATTTCCTTCATCATGATGCTCATTTCTATCATCATGATGCATGTTTCATTCATCATGATGCCCATTTCCTATATCATGACCTAATTTCCTTCATCATGATGCATATTTTCTTTCATCATAATGCTCATTTCCTACGTCACGATGCATATTCTCATCATCATGATGCTCATTTCTTTCATCATGATGCTCATTTCCTGTATCATGATGCTCATTTCCTTCATCATGATGCATATTTTCATTTATCATAATGCTCATTTCCTACATCACGATGCATATTTCAATCATCATGATGCTCTTTTCCTTCATCTTGATGTTCATTTCCTTCGCCATGATGCATATTCCTTCATCATGTAATCATTTACATCATCATGATGCTAATATACTTTATCAAGATGCGTGTTTCCTTCATCATGATAATCATTTCCATCTTCATGATGCTCATTTCCTACATTATGATGCTCATTTCCCTGTTCATGATGCTAATTTCTTTCATCATAATGAATATTTCATTCATCATGATTATCATTTCCTAAGTCATTATGGTCATTTCCTTTAATCATGAGGCTTATTTCATTTATCATGATACATATTTACTTAATCATGATGCTCATTTCCTACATCATGATACATATTTCCTTCATCTTGGTGATATTTTCTTCATCGTGATGCTCATTTCTTTCATCAATGTGCTCTTTTCCTTGATCATGATGCATGTTTCTTCAAGATGATCCTCATTTCCATCACCATGATGTTAATTTTCTTCATCATGATGCATATTTACTTCATCATGATTCTCATTCACTACATTGTGATGCTCATTTCATTCATTCGATGCGTATTTAATTCATCATGATGTTCATTTCTTACATCATGTTTCACATTTCCTTAATCTCTATGTTCTTTTCCAACATCATGATGATCATTTCCTTCATCATTATGCAAATTTTCTTCATAATGACGCTTATTTCCTTTATCATGACGCTCATTTCCTTCATCATAATTCTTATTTCCATCATCATGATGCATAAATCCTTCATCGTGATACTTATGTCCTTCATCATGATGCTCATTTCTATCATCATGATGCATGTTTCATTCATCATGATGCCCATTTCCTATATCATGACCTAATTTCCTTCATCATGATGCATATTTTCCTTCATCATAATGCTCATTTCCTACGTCACGATGCATATTCTCATCATCATGTTGCTCATTTCTTTAATCATGATGCTCATTCCTGTATCATGATGCTCATTTCCTTCATCATGATGCATATTTTCCTTCATCATAATGCTCATTTCCTACATCACGATACATATTTCAATCATCATGATGCTTTTTTCCTTCATCTTGATGTTCATTTCCCTCGCCATGATGCATATTTCCTTTATCAAGTAATCATTTACATCATCATGATACTAATATACTTCATCAAGATGCGTATTTCCTTCATCATGATGCTCATTTCCATCTTCATGATGTTCATTTCCTACATTATGATGCTCATTTCCCTTTTCATGATGCTCATTTATTTCATCATAATCAATATTTCCTTCATCATGATTATCATTACCTAAGTCATTATGGCCATTTCCTTTAATCATGAGGCTTATTTCATTCATCATGATACATATTTACTTAATCATGATGCTCATTTCCTACATCATGATACATATTTCCTTCATCATGGTTATAATTCCTTCATCGTGATGCTCATTTCTTACATCAATATGCTCTTTTCCTTCATCTATTACATGTTTTCTTCATGATGACCCTCATTTCCATCACCATGATGTTGATTTCCTTCATCATGATGCGTATTTAATTCATCATGATGCTCATTCACTACATCATGATGCTCATTTCATTCATTATGATACATATTTCCTTCATCTTGATGCTCATTTCTATCATCATGATGCTAATTTCCTATATCATGACCTAATTTCCTTCATGATGATGCATATTTTCTTTCATCATAATGCTCATTTCCTACGTCACGATGCATATTCTCATCATTATGATGCTCATTTCTTTCATCATGATGCTCATTTCCTGTATCATTATGCTCATTTCCTTCATCATGATACATATTTTCCTTCATCATAATGCTCATTTCCTACATCACGATACATATTTCAATAATCATGATGCTCTTTTCCTTCATCTTGATGTTCATTTCCTTCGCCATGATGTATATTTCCTTCATCATGTAATCATTTACATCATCATGATGCTAATATACTTTATCATGATGCGTATTTACTTCATCATGATAATCATTTCCATCTTCATGATGCTCATTTCCTACATTATGATGCTCATTTACCTTTTCATGATGCTAATTTCTTTCATCATAATGAATATTTCCTTCATCATGATTATCATTTCCTAAGTCATTATGGTCATTTCCTTTAATCATGAGGCTTATTTCATTCATCATGATACATATTTACTTAATCATGATGCTCATTTCCTAAATCATGATACATATTTCCTTCATCGTGATGCTCATTTCTTACATCACTATGCTCTTTTCCTTGATCATGATGCATGTTTTCTTCATGATGATCCTCATTTCTATCACCATGATGTTAATTTTCTTCATCATGATGGATATTTACTTCATCATGATGCTCATTCACTACATTGTGATGCTCATTTCATTCATTCGATGCATATTTCATTCATCATGATGTTCATTTATTACATCATGCTTCATATTTCCTTCGTCTCTTTATTCATTTCCAACACATCATGATGATCATTTCCTTCATCATGATGCAAATTTTCTTCATAATGATGCTTATTTTCTTTATCATGATGCTTATTTCCTTCATCATAATGCTCATTTCCTTCATCATAATTCTTATTTCCATCATCATTATGAATAAATCCTTCATCGTGAAACTTATTCCCTTCATCATAATGCTCATTTCTTACATCACGATGCATATTTCAATCATCATGATGCTATTTTCCTTCATCTTGATGTTCATTTCCTTCGCCATGTTGCATATTTCCTTCATCATGTAATCATTTACATCATCATGATGCTAATATACTTAATCAGGATGCGTATTCCTTCATCATGATGCTCATTTCCATCTTCATGATGCTCATTTCGTACATTATGATGCTCAATTCCATTTTCATGATGCTCATTTCTTTCATCATAATGAATATTTCCTTCATCATGATTATCATTTCCTAAGTCATTATGGTCATTTCCTTTAATCATGAGGATTATTTCATTCATCGTGATACATATTTCCTTAATCATGATGCTCATTTCCTACATCATGATACATATTTCCTTCATCATGGTGATATTTTCTTTATCGTGAATCTCATATCTTACATCAATATGCTCTTTTCCTTCATCATGATGCATGTTTTCTTCATGATGATCCTCATTTCCATCACCATGATGTTAATTTTCTTATTCATGTTGTGTATTTACTTCATCATGATGCTCATTCACTACATTGTGATGCTCATTTCTTTCATTACGATGCATATTTCATTTATAATGATGTTCATTTCTTACATTATGTTTCATATTTCCTTCATCTCTATGTTCTTTTCCAACATCATGATGATCATTTCCTTCATCATTATGAAAATTTTCTTCATAATGATGCTTATTTACTTTATCATGATGCGTATTTCCTTCATCATGATGCTCATTTCCTTCATCATAATTCTTATTTCCATCATCATGATGCATAAATCCTTCATCGTGATACTTATTTCCTTCATCATGATGCTCATTTCTATCATCATGATGCATGTTTCATTCATCATGATGCCCATTTCCTATATCATGACCTAATTTCCTTCATCATGATGCATATTTTCTTTCATCATAATGCTCATTTCCTACGTCACGATGCATATTCTCATCATCATGATGCTCATTTCTTTCATCATGATGCTCATTTCCTGTATCATGATGCTCATTTCCTTCATCATGATGCATATTTTCATTTATCATAATGCTCATTTCCTACATCACGATGCATATTTCAATCATCATGATGCTCTTTTCCTTCATCTTGATGTTCATTTCCTTCGCCATGATGCATATTCCTTCATCATGTAATCATTTACATCATCATGATGCTAATATACTTTATCAAGATGCGTGTTTCCTTCATCATGATAATCATTTCCATCTTCATGATGCTCATTTCCTACATTATGATGCTCATTTCCCTGTTCATGATGCTAATTTCTTTCATCATAATGAATATTTCATTCATCATGATTATCATTTCCTAAGTCATTATGGTCATTTCCTTTAATCATGAGGCTTATTTCATTTATCATGATACATATTTACTTAATCATGATGCTCATTTCCTACATCATGATACATATTTCCTTCATCTTGGTGATATTTTCTTCATCGTGATGCTCATTTCTTTCATCAATGTGCTCTTTTCCTTGATCATGATGCATGTTTCTTCAAGATGATCCTCATTTCCATCACCATGATGTTAATTTTCTTCATCATGATGCATATTTACTTCATCATGATTCTCATTCACTACATTGTGATGCTCATTTCATTCATTCGATGCGTATTTAATTCATCATGATGTTCATTTCTTACATCATGTTTCACATTTCCTTAATCTCTATGTTCTTTTCCAACATCATGATGATCATTTCCTTCATCATTATGCAAATTTTCTTCATAATGACGCTTATTTCCTTTATCATGACGCTCATTTCCTTCATCATAATTCTTATTTCCATCATCATGATGCATAAATCCTTCATCGTGATACTTATGTCCTTCATCATGATGCTCATTTCTATCATCATGATGCATGTTTCATTCATCATGATGCCCATTTCCTATATCATGACCTAATTTCCTTCATCATGATGCATATTTTCCTTCATCATAATGCTCATTTCCTACGTCACGATGCATATTCTCATCATCATGTTGCTCATTTCTTTAATCATGATGCTCATTCCTGTATCATGATGCTCATTTCCTTCATCATGATGCATATTTTCCTTCATCATAATGCTCATTTCCTACATCACGATACATATTTCAATCATCATGATGCTTTTTTCCTTCATCTTGATGTTCATTTCCCTCGCCATGATGCATATTTCCTTTATCAAGTAATCATTTACATCATCATGATACTAATATACTTCATCAAGATGCGTATTTCCTTCATCATGATGCTCATTTCCATCTTCATGATGTTCATTTCCTACATTATGATGCTCATTTCCCTTTTCATGATGCTCATTTATTTCATCATAATCAATATTTCCTTCATCATGATTATCATTACCTAAGTCATTATGGCCATTTCCTTTAATCATGAGGCTTATTTCATTCATCATGATACATATTTACTTAATCATGATGCTCATTTCCTACATCATGATACATATTTCCTTCATCATGGTTATAATTCCTTCATCGTGATGCTCATTTCTTACATCAATATGCTCTTTTCCTTCATCTATTACATGTTTTCTTCATGATGACCCTCATTTCCATCACCATGATGTTGATTTCCTTCATCATGATGCGTATTTAATTCATCATGATGCTCATTCACTACATCATGATGCTCATTTCATTCATTATGATACATATTTCCTTCATCTTGATGCTCATTTCTATCATCATGATGCTAATTTCCTATATCATGACCTAATTTCCTTCATGATGATGCATATTTTCTTTCATCATAATGCTCATTTCCTACGTCACGATGCATATTCTCATCATTATGATGCTCATTTCTTTCATCATGATGCTCATTTCCTGTATCATTATGCTCATTTCCTTCATCATGATGCATATTTTCCTTCATCATAATGCTCATTTCCTACATCACGATACATATTTCAATAATCATGATGCTCTTTTCCTTCATCTTGATGTTCATTTCCTTCGCCATGATGTATATTTCCTTCATCATGTAATCATTTACATCATCATGATGCTAATATACTTTATCATGATGCGTATTTACTTCATAATGATAATCATTTCCATCTTCATGATGCTCATTTCCTACATTATGATGCTCATTTACCTTTTCATGATGCTAATTTCTTTCATCATAATGAATATTTCCTTCATCATGATTATCATTTCCTAAGTCATTATGGTCATTTCCTTTAATCATGAGGCTTATTTCATTCATCATGATACATATTTACTTAATCATGATGCTCATTTCCTAAATCATGTTACATATTTCCTTCATCGTGATGCTCATTTCTTACATCACTGTGCTCTTTTCCTTGATCATGATGCATGTTTTCTTCATGATGATCCTCATTTCTATCACCATGATGTTAATTTTCTTCATCATGATGGATATTTACTTCATCATGATGCTCATTCACTACATTGTGATGCTCATTTCATTCATTCGATGCATATTTCATTCATCATGATGTTCATTTATTACATCATGCTTCATATTTCCTTCGTCTCTTTATTCATTTCCAACACATCATGATGATCATTTCCTTCATCATGATGCAAATTTTCTTCATAATGATGCTTATTTTCTTTATCATGATGCTTATTTCCTTCATCATAATGCTCATTTCCTTCATCATAATTCTTATTTCCATCATCATTATGAATAAATCCTTCATCGTGAAACTTATTCCCTTCATCATAATGCTCATTTCTTACATCACGATGCATATTTCAGTCATCATGATGCTATTTTCCTTCATCTTGATGTTCATTTCCTTCGCCATGTTGCATATTTCCTTCATCATGTAATCATTTACATCATCATGATGCTAATATACTTAATCAGGATGCGTATTCCTTCATCATGATGCTCATTTCCATCTTCATGATGCTCATTTCGTACATTATGATGCTCAATTCCATTTTCATGATGCTCATTTCTTTCATCATAATGAATATTTCCTTCATCATGATTATCATTTCCTAAGTCATTATGGTCATTTCCTTTAATCATGAGGATTATTTCATTCATCGTGATACATATTTCCTTAATCATGATGCTCATTTCCTACATCATGATACATATTTCCTTCATCATGGTGATATTTTCTTTATCGTGAATCTCATATCTTACATCAATATGCTCTTTTCCTTCATCATGATGCATGTTTTCTTCATGATGATCCTCATTTCCATCACCATGATGTTAATTTTCTTAATCATGTTGTGTATTTACTTCATCATGATGCTCATTCACTACATTGTGATGCTCATTTCTTTCATTACGATGCATATTTCATTTATAATGATGTTCATTTCTTACATTATGTTTCATATTTCCTTCATCTCTATGTTCTTTTCCAACATCATGATGATCATATCCTTCATCATTATGCAAATTTTCTTCATAATGATGCTTATTTCCTTTATCATGATGCGTATTTCCTTCATCATGATGCTCATTTCCTTCATCATAATTCTTATTTCCATCATCATGATGCATAAATCCTTCATCGTGATACTTATTTCCTTCATCATGGTGCTCATTTCTATCATCATGATGCATGTTTCATTCATCATGATGCCCATTTCCTATATCATGACCTAATTTCCTTCATCATGATGCATATTTTCCTTCATCATAATGCTCATTTCCTACGTCACGACACATATTCTCATCATCATGTTGCTCATTTCTTTAATCATGACGCTCATTTCCTGTATCATGATGCTCATTTCCTTCATCATGATGCATATTTTCCTTTATCATAATGCTCATTTCCTACATCACGATGCATATTTCAAACATCATGATGCTCTTTTCCTTCATCTTGATGTTCATTTCCTTCGCCATGATGCATATTCCTTCATCATGTAATCATTTACATCATCATGATGCTAATATACTTTATCATGATGCGTGTTTCCTTCATCATGATAATCATTTCCATCTTCATGATGCTCATTTCCTACATTATGATGCTCATTTCCCTGTTCATGATGCTAATTTCTTTCATCATAATGAATATTTCATTCATCATGATTATCATTTCATAAGTCATTATGGTCATTTCCTTTAATCATGAGGCTTATTTCATTTATCATGATACATATTTACTTAATCATGATGCTCATTTCCTACATCATGATACATATTTCCTTCATCTTGGTGATATTTTCTTCATCGTGATGCTCATTTCTTTCATCAATGTGCTCTTTTCCTTGATCATGATGCATGTTTCTTCAAGATGATCCTCATTTCCATCACCATGATGTTAATTTTCTTCATCATGATGCATATTTACTTCATCATGATGCTCATTCACTACATTGTGATGCTCATTTCATTCATTCGATGCGTATTTAATTCATCATGATGTTCATTTCTTACATCATGTTTCACATTTCCTTAATCTCTATGTTCTTTTCCAACATCATGATGATCATTTCCTTCATCATTATGCAAATTTTCTTCATAATGACGCTTATTTCCTTTATCATGAAGCGTATTTCCTTCATCATGATGCTCATTTCCTTCATCATAATTCTTATTTCCATCATCGTGATGCATAAATCCTTCATCGTGATACTTATGTCCTTCATCATGATGCTCATTTCTTTCATCATGATGCATGTTTCATTCATCATGATGCCCATTTCCTATATCATGACCTAATTTCCTTCATCATGATGCATATTTTCCTTCATCATAATGCTCATTTCCTACGTCACGATGCATATTCTCATCATCATGTTGCTCATTTCTTTAATCATGATGCTCATTCCTGTATCATGATGCTCATTTCATTCATCATGATGCACATTTTCCTTCATCATAATGCTCATTTCCTACATCACGATGCATATTTCAATCATCATGATGCTTTTTTCCTTCATCTTGATGTTCATTTCCTTCGCCATGATGCATATTTCCTTTATCAAGTAATCATTTACATCATCATGATACTAATATACTTCATCAAGATGCGTATTTCCTTCATCATGATGCTCATTTCCATCTTAATGATGCTCATTTCCTACATTATGATGCTCATTTCCCTTTTCATGATGCTCATTTCTTTCATCATAATGAATATTTCCTTCATCATGATTATCATTACCTAAGTCATTATGGCCATTTCCTTTAATCATGAGGCTTATTTCAATCATCATGATACATATTTACTTAATCATGATGCTCATTTCCTACATCATGATACATATTTCCTTCATCATGGTTATAATTCCTTCATCGTGATGCTCATTTCTTACATCAATATGCTCTTTTCCTTCATCTATTACATGTTTTCTTCATGATGATCCTCATTTCCATCACCATGATGTTGATTTCCTTCATCATGATGCGTATTTAATTCATCATGATGCTCATTCACTACATCATGATGCTCATTTCATTCATTATGATACATATTTCCTTCATCTTGATGCTCATTTCTATCATCATGATGCTAATTTCCTATATCATGACCTAATTTCCTTCATCATGATGCATATTTTCTTTCATCATAATGCTCATTTCCTACGTCACGATGCATATTCTCATCATTATGATGCTCATTTCTTTCATCATGATGCTCATTTCCTGTATCATTATGCTCATTTCCTTCATCATGATGCATATTTTCCTTCATCATAATGCTCATTTCCTACATCACGATACATATTTCAATCATCATGATGCTCTTTTCCTTCATCTTGATGTTCATTTCCTTCGCCATGATGTATATTTCCTTCATCATGTAATCATTTACATCATCATGATGCTAATATACTTTATCATGATGCGTATTTCCTTCATCATGATAATCATTTCCATCTTCATGATGCTCATTTCCTACATTATGATGCTCATTTACCTTTTCATGATGCTAATTTCTTTCATCATAATGAATATTTCCTTCATCATGATTATCATTTCCTAAGTCATTATGGTCATTTCCTTTAATCATGAGGCTTATTTCATTCATCATGATACATATTTACTTAATCATGATACTCATTTCCTAAATCATGATACATATTTCCTTCATCGTGATGCTCATTTCTTACATCACTGTGCTCTTTTCCTTGATCATGATGCATGTTTTCTTCATGATGATCCTCATTTCTATCACCATGATGTTAATTTTCTTCATCATGATGGATATTTACTTCATCATGATGCTCATTCACTACATTGTGATGCTCATTTCATTCATTCGATGCATATTTCATTCATCATGATGTTCATTTATTACATCATGCTTCGTATTTTCTTCGTCTCTTTATTCATTTCCAACACATCATGATCATTTCCTTCATCATGATGCAAATTTTCTTCATAATGATGCTTATTTTCTTTATCATGATGCTTATTTCCTTCATCATAATGCTCATTTCCTTCATCATAATTCTTATTTCCATCATTATTATGAATAAATCCTTCATCGTGAAACTTATTCCCTTCATCATAATGCTCATTTCTTACATCACGATGCATATTTCAATCATCATGATGCTCTTTTCCTTCATCTTGATGTTCATTTCCTTCGCCATGTTGCATATTTCCTTCATCATGTAATCATTTACATCATCATGATGCTAATATACTTAATCAGGATGCGTATTCCTTCATCATGATGCTCATTTCCATCTTCATGATGCTCATTTCGTACATTATGATGCTCAATTCCATTTTCATGATGCTCATTTCTTTCATCATAATGAATATTTCCTTCATCATGATTATCATTTCCTAAGTCATTATGGTCATTTCCTTTAATCATGAGGCTTATTTCATTTATCGTGATACATATTTCCTTAATCATGATGCATGTTTCATTCATCATGATGCCCATTTCCTATATCATGACCTAATTTCCTTCATCATGATGCATATTTTCCTTCATCATAATGCTCATTTCCTACGTCACGATACATATTCTCATCATCATGTTGCTCATTTCTTTAATCATGATGCCAATTCCTGTATCATGATGCTCATTTCCTTCATCATGATGCATATTTTCCTTCATCATAATGCTCATTTCCTACATCACGATGCATATTTCAATCATCATGATGCTTTTTTCCTTCATCTTGATGTTCATTTCCTTCGCCATGATGCATATTTCCTTTATCAAGTAATCATTTACATCATCATGATACTAATATACTTCATCAAGATGTGTATTTCCTACATCATGATGCTCATTTCCTACATTATGATGCTCATTTCCCTTTTCATGATGCTCATTTCTTTCATCATAATGAATATTTCCTTCATCATGATTATCATTACCTAAGTCATTATGGCCATTTCCTTAAATCATGAGCTTATTTCATCCATCATGATACATATTTCCTTAATCATTATGCTCATTTCCTACATCATGATACATATTTCCTTCATCATGGTGATATTTCCTTCATCGTGAATCTCATGTCTTACATCAATATTCTCTTTTCCTTCATCATGATGCATGTTTTCTTCATGATGATCCTCATTTCCATCACCATGATGTTAATTTTCTTAATCATGATGCGTATTTACTTCATCATGATGCTCATTCACTACATTGTGATGCTCATTTCTTTCATTACGATGCATATTTCATTCATCATGATGTTCATTTCTTACATCATGTTTCATATTTCCTTCATCTCTATGTTCTTTTCCAACATCATGATGATCATTTCCTTCATCATTATGCAAATTTTCTTCATAATGATGCTTATTTACTTTATCATGATGCGTATTTCCTTCATCATGATGCTCATTTCCTTCATCATAATTCTTATTTCCATCATCATGATGCATAAATCCTTCATCGTGATACTTATTTCCTTCATCATGATGCTCATTTCTATCATCATGATGCATGTTTCATTCATCATGATGCCCATTTCCTATATCATGACCTAATTTCCTTCATCATGATGCATATTTTCCTTCATCATAATGCTCATTTCCTACGTCACGATACATATTCTCATCATCATGTTGCTCATTTCTTTAATCATGATGCTCATTCCTGTATCATGATGCTCATTTCCTTCATCATGATGCATATTTTCCTTCATCATAATGCTCATTTCCTACATCACGATGCATATTTCAATTATCATGATGCTTTTTTCCTTCATCTTGATGTTCATTTCCTTCGCCATGATGCATATTTCCTTTATCAAGTAATCATTTACATAATCTTGATACTAATATACTTCATCAAGATGTGTATTTCCTTCATCATGATGCTCATTTCCATCTTCATGATGCTCATTTCCTACATTATGATGCTCATTTCCCTTTTCATGATGCTCATTTCTTTCATCATAATGAATATTTCCTTCATCATGATTATCATTACCTAAGTCATTATGGCAATTTCCTTTAATCATGAGGCTTATTTCATCCATCATGATACATATTTCCTTAATCATGATGCTCATTTCCTACATCATGATACATATTTCCTTCATCATGGTGATATTTCCTTCATCGTGAATCTCATGTCTTACATCAATATTCTCTTTTCCTTCATCATGATGCATGTTTTCTTCATGATGATCCTCATTTCCATCACCATGATGTTAATTTTCTTAATCATGATGCTCATTCACTACATTGTGATGCTCATTTCTTTCATTACGATGCATATTTCATTCATCATGATGTTCATTTCTTACATCATGTTTCATATTTCCTTCATCTCTATGTTCTTTTCCAACATCATGATGATCATTTCCTTCATCATTATGCAAATTTTCTTCATAATGATGCTTATTTCCTTTATCATGATGCGTATTTCCTTCATCATGATGCTCATTTCCTTCATCATAATTCTTATTTCCATCATCATGATGCATAAATCCTTCATCGTGATACTTATTTCCTTCATCATGATGCTCATTTCTATCATCAAGATGCATATTTCATTCATCACGATGCCCATTTCCTATATCATGACCTAATTTCCTTCATCATGATGCATATTTTCCTTCATCATAATGCTCATTTCCTACGTCACGATGCATATTCTCATCATCATGTTGCTCATTTCTTTAATCATGATGCTCATTCCTGTATCATGATGCTCATTTCCTTCATCATGATGCATATTTTCCTTCATCATAATGCTCATTTCCTACATCACGATGCATATTTCAATCATCATGATGCTTTTTTCCTTCATCTTGATGTTCATTTCCTTCGCCATGATGCATATTTCCTTTATCAAGTAATCATTTACATCATCATGATACTAATATACTTCATCAAGATGCGTATTTCCTTCATCATGATGCTCATTTCCATCTTCGTGATGCTCATTTCCTACATTATGATGCTCATTTCTTTCATCATAATGAATATTTCCTTCATCATGATTATCATTACCTAAGTCATTATGGCCATTTCCTTTAATCATGAGGCTTATTTCATTCATCATGATACATATTTCCTTAATCATGATGCTCATTTCCTACATCATGATACATATTTCCTTCATCATGGTGATATTTCCTTCATCGTGAATCTCATATCTTACATCAATATTCTCTTTTCCTTCATCATGATGCATGTTTTCTTCATGATGATCCTCATTTCCATCACCATGATGTTAATTTTCTTAATCATGATGCGTATTTACTTCATCATGATGCTCATTCACTACATTGTGATGCTCATTTCTTTCATTACGATGCATATTTCATTCATCATGATGTTCATTTCTTACATCATGTTTCATATTTCCTTCATCTCTATGTTCTTTTCCAACATCATGATGATCATTTCCTTCATCATTATGCAAATTTTCTTCATAATGATGCTTATTTCCTTTATCATGATGCGTATTTCCTTCATCATGATGCTCATTTCCTTCGTCATAATTCTTATTTCCATCATCATGATGCATAAATCCTTCATCATGATACTTATTTCCTTCATCATGTATCATCATGATGCATGTTTCATTCATCATGATGCCCATTTCCTATATCATGACCTAATTTCCTTCATCATGATGCATATTTTCCTTCAACATAATGCTCATTTCCTACGTCACGATGCATATTCTCATCATCATGTTGCTCATTTCTTTAATCATGATGCTCATTCCTGTATCATGATGCTCATTTACTTCATCATGATGCATATTTTCCTTCATCATAATGCTCATTTCCTACATCACGATGCATATTTCAATCATTATGATGCTTCTTTCCTTCATCTTGATGTTCATTTCCTTCGCCATGATGCATATTTCCTTTATCAAGTAATCATTTACATCATCATGATACTAATATACTTCATCAAGATGCGTATTTCCTTCATCGTGATGCTCATTTCCATCTTCGTGATGCTCATTTCCTACATTATGATGCTCATTTCCCTTTTCATGATGCTCATTTCTTTCATCATAATGAATATTTCCTTCATCATGATTATCATTACCTAAGTCATTATGGACATTTCCTTTAATCATGAGGCTTATTTCATCCATCATGATACATATTTACTTAATCATGATGCTCATTTCCTACATCATGATACATATTTCCTTCATCGTGATGCTCATTTCTTACATCAATATGCTATTTTCCTTCATCTATTACATGTTTTCTTCATGATGATCCTCATTTCCATCACCATGATGTTGATTTCCTTCATCATGATGCGTATTTAATTCATCATGATGCTCATTCACTACATCATGATGCTCATTTCATTCATTATGATACATATTTCCTTCATCTTGATGCTCATTTCTATCATCATGATGCTCATTTCCTATATCATGACCTAATTTCCTTCATCATGATGCATATTTTCTTTCATCATAATGCTCATTTCCTACGTCACGATGCATATTCTCATTATTATGATGCTCATTTCTTTCATCATGATGCTCATTTCCTGTATCATTATGCTCATTTCCTTCATCATGATGCATATTTTCCTTCATCATAATGCTCATTTCCTACATCACGATGCATATTTCAATCATCATGATGCTTTTTTCCTTCATCTTGATGTTCATTTCCTTCGCCATGATGCATATTTCCTTTATCAAGTAATCATTTACATCATCATGATGCTAATATACTTCATCAAGATGCGTATTTCCTTCATCATGATGCTCATTTCCATCTTCATGATGCTCATTTCCTACATTATGATGCTCATTTCTCTTTTCATGATGCTAATTTCTTTCATCATAATGAATATTTCCTTCATCATGATTATCATTACCTAAGTCATTATGGCCATTTCCTTTAATCATGAGGCTTATTTCATTCATCATGATACATATTTACTTAATCATGATGCTCATTTCCTACATCATGATACATATTTCCTTAATCATGGTTATATTTCCTTCATCGTGATGCTCATTTCTTACATTAATATGCTCTTTTCCTTCATCTATTACATGTTTTCTTCATGATGATCCTCATTTCCGTCACCATGATATCGATTTCCTTCATCATGATGCGTATTTAATTCATCATGATGCTCATTCACTACATCATGAAGCTCATTTCATTCATTATGATACATATTTCCTTCATCTTGATGCTCATTTCTATCATCATGATGCTCATTTCCTATATCATGACCTAATTTCCTTTATCATGATGCATATTTTCTTTCATCATAATGCTCATTTCCTACGTCACGATGCATATTCTCATCATTATGATGCTCATTTCTTTCATCATGATGCTCATTTCCTGTATCATTATGCTCATTTCCTTCATCATGATGCATATTTTCCTTCATTATAATGCTCATTTCCTACATCACGATGCATATTTCAATCATCATGACGCTATTTTCCTTCATCTTGATGTTCATTTCCTTCGCCATGATGCATATTTCCTTCATCATGTAATCATTTACATCATCATTATGCTAATATACTTTATCATGATGCTCATTTCCCTTTTCGTGATGCTCATTTCTTTCATCATAATGAATATTTCCTTCATCATGATTATCATTACCTAAGTCGTTATGGCCATTTCCTTTAATCATGAGGCTTATTTCATTCATCATGATACATATTTACTTAATCATGATGCTCATTTCCTATATCATGATACATATTTCCTTCATCATGGTGATATTTCCTTCATCGTGATTCTCATATCTTACATCAATATGCTCTTTTCCTTCATCATGATGCATGTTTTCTTCATGATAATCCTCATTTCCATCACCATGATGTTAATTTTCTCAATCATGATGCGTATTTACTTCATCATGATGCTCATTCACTACATTGTGATGCTCATTTCTTTCATTACGATGCATATTTCATTCATCATGATGTTCATTTCTTACATCATGTTTCATATTTCCTTCATCTCTATGTTCTTTTCCAACATCATGATGATCATTTCCTTCGTCATTATGCAAAATTTTTTCTTCATAATGATGCTTATTTCCTTTATCATGATGCGTATTTCCTTCATCATGATGCTCATTTCCTTCATCATAATTCTTATTTCCATCATCATGTTGCATAAATCCTTCATCTTGATACTTATTTTCTTCATCATGATACTCATTTCTATTATCATGATGCATGTTTCATTCATCATGATGCCCATTTCCTATATCATGACCTAATTTCCTTCATCATGATGCATATTTTCCTTCATCATAATGCTCATTTCCTACGTCACGATGCATATTCTCATCATCATGTTGCTCATTTATTTAATCATGATGCTCATTTCCTGTATCATGATGCTCATTTCCTACATCACGATGCATATTTCAATCATCATGATGCTCTTTTCCTTCATCTTGATGTTCATTTCCTTCGCCATGATGCATATTTCCTTTATCATGTAATCATTTACATCATAATGATGCTAATATACTTCATCAAGATGCGTATTTCCTTCAATATGATGCTCATTTTCATCTTCATGATGCTCATTTCCTACATTATGATGCTCATTTCCCTTTTCATGATGCTCATTTCTTTCATCATAATGAATATTTCCTTCATCATGATTATCATTACCTAAGTCATTATGGCCATTTCCTTTAATCATGAGGCTTATTTCATTCATCATGATACATATTTACTTAATCATGATGCTCATTTCCTACATCATGATACATATTTCTTTCATCATGGTTATATTTCCTTCATCGTGATGCTCATTTCTTATATCAATATGCTCTTTTCCTTCATCTATTGCATGATTTCTTCATGATGATCCTCATTTCCATTACCATGATGTTGATTTCCTTCATCATGATGCGTATTTAATTCATCATGATGCTCATTCACTACATCATGATGCTCATTTCATTCATTACGATACATATTTCCTTCATCTTGATGCTCATTTCTATCATCATGATGCTCATTTCCTATATCATGATCTAATTTCATTCATCATGATGCATATTTTCTTTCATCATAATGCCCATTTCCTACGTCACGATGCATATTCTCATCATTATGATGCTCATTTCTTTCATCATGATGCTCATTTCCTGTATCATTATGCTCATTTCCTTCATCATGATTTCCTTCATCATAATGCTCATTTCCTACATCACGATGCATATTTCAATCATCATGATGCTCTTTTCCTTCATCTTGATGTTCATTTCCTTCGCCATATTGCATATTTCCTTCATCATGTAATCATTTACATCATCATGATGCTAATATACTTAATCAGGATGCGTATTTCCTTCATCATGATGCTCATTTCCATCTTCATGTGCTCATTTTGTATATTATGATGCTCAATTCCATTTTCATGATGCTCATTTCTTTCATCATAATGAATATTTCCTTCATCATGATTATCATTTCCTAAGTCATCATGGTCATTTCCTTTAATCATGAGGATTATTTCATTCATCGTGATACATATTTCCTTAATCATGATGCTCATTTCCTACATCATGATACATATTTCCTTCATCATGGTGATATTTCCTTCATCGTGATACTCATATCTTACATCAATATGCTATTTTCCTTCATCATGATGCATGTTTTCTTCATGATGATCCTCATTTCCATCACCATGATGTTAATTTTCTTAATCATGATGCGTATTTACTTCATCATGATGCTCATTCACTACATTGTGATGCTCATTTCTTTCACTACGATGCATATTTCATTCATCATGATGTTCATTTCTTACATCATGTTTCATATTTCCTTCATCTCTATGTTCTTTTCCAACATCATGATGATCATTTCCTTCATCATTATGCAAATTTTCTTCATAATGATGCTTATTTCCTTTATCATGATGCGTATTTCCTTCATCATGGTGCTCATTTCCTTCATCATAATTCTTATTTCCATCATCATGATGCATAAATCCTTCATCGTGATACTTATTTCCTTCATCATTATGCTCATTTCTCTCATCATGATGCATGTTTCATTCATCATGATGCCCATTTCCTATATCATGACCTAATTTCCTTCTTCATGATGCATATTTTCCTTCATCATAATGCTCATTTCCTACATCACGATACATATTCTCATCATCATGTTGCTCATTTCTTTAATCATGTTGCTCATTTCTTTAATCATGATGCTCGTTTCCTTCATCATGATGCATATTTTCCTTCGTCATCATGATGCTCATTTCCTACATTATGATGCTCATTTCCCTTTTCATGATGCCATTTCTTTCATCATAATGAATATTTCCTTCATCATGATTATCATTACCTAAGTCATTATGACCATTTCCTTTAGTCATGAGGCTTATTTCATTCATCACGATACATATTTACTTAATCATGATGCTCATTTCCTACATCATGATACATATTTCCTTCATCATGGTAATATTTCCTTCATCGTGATGCTCATTTCTTACATCAATATGCTCTTTTCCTTCATCTATTACATGTTTTCTTCATGATGATCCTCATTTCCATCACCATGATATTGATTTCCTTCATCATGATGCGTATTTAATTCATCATGATGCTCATTCACTACATCATGATTCCCATTCATTCATTATGATACATATTTCCTTCATCTTGATGCTCATTTCTATCATCATGATGCTCATGTCCTATATCATGACCTAATTTCCTTCATCATGATGCATATTTTCTTTCATCATAATGCTCATTTCCTACGTCACGATGCATATTCTCATCATTACGATGCTCATTTGTTACATCATGATGCTCATTTCCTGTATCATTATGCTCATTTCCTGTATCATTATGCTCATTTCCTGTATCATGATGCTCATTTCCTGTATCATTATGCTCATTTCCTTCATCATGATGCATATTTTCTTTCATCATAATGCTCATTTCCTACATCACGATGCATATTTCAATCAGCAGATGCTCTTTTCCTTCATCTTGATGTTCATTTCCTTCGCCATGATGCATATTTCCTTTATCAAGTAATCGTTTACATCATCATGATACTAATATATTTCATCAAGATGCGTATTTCCTTCATCATGATGCTCATTTCCATCTTCATGATGCTCATTTCCTACATTATGATGCTCATTTCCCTTTTCATGATGCTCATTTCTTTCATCATAATGAATATTTCCTTCATCATGATTATCATTACCTAAGTCATTATGGCCATTTCCTTTAATCATGAGGCTTATTTCATTCATTAGGATAAATATTTACTTAATCATGATGCTCATTTCCTACATCATGATACATATTTCCTTCATCATGGTCATATTTCCTTCATCGTGATGCTCATTTCTTACATCAATATACTCTTTTCCTTCATCTATTGCATGTTTTCTTCATGATGATCCTCATTTCCATCACCATGATGTTGATTTCCTTTATCATGATGCGTATTTAATTCATCATGATGCTCATTCACTACATCATGATGCTCATTTCATTCATTACGATACATATTTCCTTCATCTTGATGCTCATTTCTATCATCATGATGCTCATTTCCTATATCATGACATAATTTCCTTCATCATGATGCATATTTTCTTTCATCATAATGTTCATTTCCTACGTCACGATGCATATTCTCATCATCATGATGCTCATTTCTTTAATTATGATGCTCATTTCCTGTATCATGACCTAATTTCCTTCATCATGATGCATATTTTCCTTCATCATAATGCTCATTTCCTATATCACGATGCATATTCTCATCATCATGTTGCTCATTTATTTAATCATGATGCTCATTTCCTGTATCATGATGCTCATTTCCTACATCACGATGCATATTTCAATCATCATGATGCTCTTTTCCTTCATCTTGATGTTCATTTCCTTCGCCATGATGCATATTTCCTTTATCATGTAATCATTTACATCATAATGATGCTAATATACTTCATCAAGATGCGTATTTCCTTCAATATAATGCTCATTTTCATCATCATGATGCTCATTTCCTACATTATGATGCTCATTTCCCTTTTCATGATGCTCATTTCTTTCATCATAATGAATATTTCCTTCATCATGATTATCATTACCTAAGTCATTATGGCCATTTCCTTTAATCATGAAGCTTATTTCATTCATCATGATACATATTTACTTAATCATTATGCTCATTTCCTACATCATGATACACATTTCTTTCATCATGGTTATATTTCCTTCATCGTGATGCTCATTTCTTATATCAATATGCTCTTTTCCTTCATCTATTGCATGATTTCTTCATGATGATCCTCATTTCCATTGCCATGATGTTGATTTCCTTCATCATGATGCGTATTTAATTCATCATGATGCTCATTCACTACATCATGATGCTCATTTCATTCATTACGATACATATTTCCTTCATCTTGATGCTCATTTCTATCATCATGATGCTCATTTCCTATATCATGATCTAATTTCCTTCATCATGATGCATATTTTCTTTCATCATAATGCCCATTTCCTACGTCACGATGCATATTCTCATCATTATGATGCTCATTTCTTTCATCATGATGCTCATTTCCTGTATCATTATGCTCATTTCCTTCATCATGATTTCCTTCATCATAATGCTCATTTCCTACATCACGATGCATATTTCAATCATCATGATGCTCTTTTCCTTCATCTTGATGTTCATTTCCTTCGCCATATTGCATATTTCCTTCATCATGTAATCATTTACATCATCATGATGCTAATATACTTAATCAGGATGCGTATTTCCTTCATCATGATGCTCATTTCCATCTTCATGATGCTCATTTTGTATATTATGATGCTCAATTCCATTTTCATGATGCTCATTTCTTTCATCATAATGAATATTTCCTTCATCATGATTATCATTTCCTAAGTCATCATGGTCATTTCCTTTAATCATGAGGATTATTTCATTCATCGTGATACATATTTCCTTAATCATGATGCTCATTTCCTACATCATGATACATATTTCCTTCATCATGGTGATATTTCCTTCATCGTGATACTCATATCTTACATCAATATGCTATTTTCCTTCATCATGATGCATGTTTTCTTCATGATGATCCTCATTTCCATCACCATGATGTTAATTTTCTTAATCATGATGCGTATTTACTTCATCATGATGCTCATTCACTACGTTGTGATGCTCATTTCTTTCACTACGATGCATATTTCATTCATCATGATGTTCATTTCTTACATCATGTTTCATATTTCCTTCATCTCTATGTTCTTTTCCAACATCATGATGATCATTTCCTTCATCATTATGCAAATTTTCTTCATAATGATGCTTATTTCCTTTATCATGATGCGTATTTCCTTCATCAATGTGCTCATTTCCTTCATCATAATTCTTATTTCCATCATCATGATGCATAAATCCTTCATCGTGATACTTATTTCCTTCATCATTATGCTCATTTCTCTCATCATGATGCATGTTTCATTCATCATGATGCCCATTTCCTTTATCATGACCTAATTTCCTTCTTCATGATGCATATTTTCCTTCATCATAATGCTCATTTCTTACATCACAATACATATTCTCATCATCATGTTGCTCATTTCTTTAATCATGTTGCTCATTTCTTTAATCATGATGCTCGTTTCCTTTATCATGATGCATATTTTCCTTCGTCATCATGATGCTCATTTCCTACATTATGATGCTCATTTCCCTTTTCATGATGCTCATTTCTTTCATCATAATGAATATTTCCTTCATCATGATTATCATTACCTAAGTCATTATGACCATTTCCTTTAGTCATGAGGCTTATTTCATTCATCACGATACATATTTACTTAATCATGATGCTAATTTCCTACATCATGATACATATTTCCTTCATCATGGTAATATTTCCTTCATCGTGATGCTCATTTCTTACATCAATATGCTCTTTTCCTTCATCTATTACATGTTTTCTTCATGATGATCCTCATTTCCATCACCATGATATTGATTTCCTTCATCATGATGCGTATTTAATTCATCATGATGCTCATTCACTACATCATGATTCCCATTCATTCATTATGATACGTATTTCCTTCATCTTGATGCTCATTTCTATCATCATGATGCTCATGTCCTATATCATGACCTAATTTCCTTCATCATGATGCATATTTTCTTTCATCATAATGCTCATTTCCTACGTCACGATGCATATTCTCATCATTACGATGCTCATTTGTTTCATCATGATGCTCATTTCCTGTATCATTATGCTCATTTCCTTCATCATGATGCATATTTTCTTTCATCATAATGCTCATTTCCTACATCACGATGCATATTTCAATCAGCAGATGCTCTTTTCCTTCATCTTGATGTTCATTTCCTTCGCCATGATGCATATTTCCTTTATCAAGTAATCGTTTACATCATCATGATACTAATATATTTCATCAAGATGCGTATTTCCTTCATCATGATGCTCATTTCCATCTTCATGATACTCATTTCCTACATTATGATGCTCATTTCCCTTTTCATGATGCTCATTTCTTTCATCATAATGAATATTTCCTTCATCATGATTATCATTACCTAAGTCATTATGGCCATTTCCTTTAATCATGAGGCTTATTTCATTCATCAGGATAAATATTTACTTAATCATGATGCTCATTTCCTACATCATGATACATATTTCCTTCATCATGGTCATATTTCCTTCATCGTGATGCTCATTTCTTACATCAATATACTCTTTTCCTTCATCTATTGCATGTTTTCTTCATGATGATCCTCATTTCCATCACCATGATGTTGATTTCCTTTATCATGATGCGTATTTAATTCATCATGATGCTCATTCACTACATCATGATGCTCATTTCATTCATTACGATACATATTTCCTTCATCTTGATGCTCATTTCTATCATCATGATGCTCATTTCCTATATCATGACATAATTTCCTTCATCATGATGCATATTTTCTTTCATCATAATGCTCATTTCCTACGTCACGATGCATATTCTCATCATCATGATGCTCATTTCTTTAATTATGACGCTCATTTCCTGTATCATGACCTAATTTCCTTCATCATGATGCATATTTTCCTTCATCATAATGCTCATTTCCTATATCACGATGCATATTCTCATCATCATGTTGCTCATTTATTTAATCATGATGCTCATTTCCTGTATCATGATGCTCATTTCCTACATCACGATGCATATTTCAATCATCATGATGCTCTTTTCCTTCATCTTGATGTTCATTTCCTTCGCCATGATGCATATTTCCTTTATCATGTAATCATTTACATCATAATGATGCTAATATACTTCATCAAGATGCGTATTTCCTTCAATATGATGCTCATTTTCATCTTCATGATGCTCATTTCCTACATTATGATGCTCATTTCCCTTTTCATGATGCTCATTTCTTTCATCATAATGAATATTTCCTTCATCATGATTATCATTACCTAAGTCATTATGGCCATTTCCTTTAATCATGAAGCTTATTTCATTCATCATGATACATATTTACTTAATCATGATGCTCATTTCCTACATCATGATACACATTTCTTTCATCATGGTTATATTTCCTTCATCGTGATGCTCATTTCTTATATCAATATGCTCTTTTCCTTCATCTATTGCATGATTTCTTCATGATGATCCTCATTTCCATTGCCATGATGTTGATTTCCTTCATCATGATGCGTATTTAATTCATCATGATGCTCATTCACTACATCATGATGCTCATTTCATTCATTACGATACATATTTCCTTCATCTTGATGCTCATTTCTATCATCATGATGCTCATTTCCTATATCATGATCTAATTTCCTTCATCATGATGCATATTTTCTTTCATCATAATGCCCATTTCCTACGTCACGATGCATATTCTCATCATTATGATGCTTATTTCTTTCATCATGATGCTCATTTCCTGTATCATTATGCTCATTTCCTTCATCATGATTTCCTTCATCATAATGCTCATTTCCTACATCACGATGCATATTTCAATCATCATGATGCTCTTTTCCTTCATCTTGATGTTCATTTCCTTCGCCATATTGCATATTTCCTTCATCATGTAATCATTTACATCATCATGATGCTAATATACTTAATCAGGATGCGTATTTCCTTCATCATGATGCTCATTTCCATCTTCATGATGCTCATTTTGTATATTATGATGCTCAATTCCATTTTCATGATGCTCATTTCTTTCATCATAATGAATATTTCCTTCATCATGATTATCATTTCCTAAGTCATCATGGTCATTTCCTTTAATCATGAGGATTATTTCATTCATCGTGATACATATTTCCTTAATCATGATGCTCATTTCCTACATCATGATACATATTTCCTTCATCATGGTGATATTTCCTTCATCGTGATACTCATATCTTACATCAATATGCTATTTTCCTTCATCATGATGCATGTTTTCTTCATGATGATCCTCATTTTCATCACCATGATGTTAATTTTCTTAATCATGATGCGTATTTACTTCATCATGATGCTCATTCACTACGTTGTGATGCTCATTTCTTTCACTACGATGCATATTTCATTCATCATGATGTTCATTTCTTACATCATGTTTCATATTTCCTTCATCTCTATGTTCTTTTCCAACATCATGATGATCATTTCCTTCATCATTATGCAAATTTTCTTCATAATGATGCTTATTTCCTTTATCATGATGCGTATTTCCTTCATCATGGTGCTCATTTCCTTCATCATAATTCTTATTTCCATCATCATGATGCATAAATCCTTCATCGTGATACTTATTTCCTTCATCATTATGCTCATTTCTCTCATCATGATGCATGTTTCATTCATCATGATGCCCATTTCCTTTATCATGACCTAATTTCCTTCTTCATGATGCATATTTTCCTTCATCATAATGTTCATTTCTTACATCACGATACATATTCTCATCATCATGTTGCTCATTTCTTTAATCATGTTGCTCATTTCTTTAATCATGATGCTCGTTTCCTTCATCATGATGCATATTTTCCTTCGTCATCATGATGCTCATTTCCCTTTTCATGATGCTCATTTCTTTCATCATAATGAATATTTCCTTCATCATGATTATCATTACCTAAGTCATTATGACCATTTCCTTTAGTCATGAGGCTTATTTCATTCATCACGATACATATTTACTTAATCATGATGCTAATTTCCTACATCATGATACATATTTCCTTCATCATGGTAATATTTCCTTCATCGTGATGCTCATTTCTTACATCAATATGCTCTTTTCCTTCATCTATTACATGTTTTCTTCATGATGATCCTCATTTCCATCACCATGATATTGATTTCCTTCATCATGATGCGTATTTAATTCATCATGATGCTCATTCACTACATCATGATTCCCATTCATTCATTATGATACGTATTTCCTTCATCTTGATGCTCATTTCTATCATCATGATGCTCATGTCCTATATCATGACCTAATTTCCTTCATCATGATGCATATTTTCTTTCATCATAATGCTCATTTCCTACGTCACGATGCATATTCTCATCATTACGATGCTCATTTGTTTCATCATGATGCTCATTTCCTGTATCATTATGCTCATTTCCTTCATCATGATGCATATTTTCTTTCATCATAATGCTCATTTCCTACATCACGATGCATATTTCAATCAGCAGATGCTCTTTTCCTTCATCTTGATGTTCATTTCCTTCGCCATGAAGCATATTTCCTTCATCATGTAATCATCTACATCATCATGATGCTAATATACTTTATCATGATGTGTATTTCCTTCATCATGATAATCATTTTCATCTTCATGATGCTCATTTCCTACATTATGATGCTCATTTCCCTTTTCATGATGCTCATTTCTTTCATCATAATGAATATTTCCTTCATCATGATTATCATTACCTAAGTCATTATGGCCATTTCCTTTAATCATGAGGCTTATTTCATTCATCAGGATAAATATTTACTTAATCATGATGCTCATTTCCTACATCATGATACATATTTCCTTCATCATGGTCATATTTCCTTCATCGTGATGCTCATTTCTTACATCAATATACTCTTTTCCTTCATCTATTGCATGTTTTCTTCATGATGATCCTCATTTCCATCACCATGATGTTGATTTCCTTTATCATGATGCGTATTTAATTCATCATGATGCTCATTCACTACATCATGATGCTCATTTCATTCATTACGATACATATTTCCTTCATCTTGATGCTCATTTCTATCATCATGATGCTCATTTCCTATATCATGACCTAATTTCCTTCATCATGATGCATATTTTCTTTCATCATAATGCTCATTTCCTACGTCACGATGCATATTATCATCATCATGATGCTCATTTCTTTAATTATGATGCTCATTTCCTGTATCATGACCTAATTTCCTTCATCATGATGCATATTTTCCTTCATCATAATGCTCATTTCCTATATCACGGTGCATATTTCAATCATCATGATGCTCTTTTCCTTCATCTTGATGTTCATTACCTTCGCCATGATGCATATTTCCTTCATCATGTAATCATTTACATCATCATGATGCTAATATACTTTATCATGATGCGTATTTCCTTCATCATGATAATCATTTCCTAAGTCATTATGGTCATTTCCTTTAATCATGAGGCTTATTTCATTCATCGTGATACATATTTCCTTAATCATGATTCTCATTTCCTACATCATGATACATATTTCCTTCATCATGGTGATATTTCCTTCATTGCGATGCTCATTTCTTACATCAATGTGCTCTTTTCCTTGATCATGATGCATGTTTTCTTCATGATGATCCTCATTTCCATTACCATGATGTTAATTTTCTTCATCATGATGCATATTTACTTCATCATGATGCTCATTCACTACATTGTGATGCTCATTTCATTCATTCGATGCATATTTCATTCATCATGATGTTCATTTCTTACATCATGCTTCATATTTCCTTCGTCTTTTTATTCATTTTCAACACATCATGATGATCATTTCCTTCATCATGATGCAAATTTTCTTCATAATGATGCTTATTTCCTTTATCATGATGAATATTTCCTTCTTCATGATGCTCATTTCCTTCATCATAATTCTTATTTCCATCATCATGATGCATTAATCCTTCATCATGATGCTCATTTCTATCATCATGATGCATGTTTCCTTCATCATGATGCTCATTTCCTATATCATGACCTAATTTCCTTCATCATGATGCATATTTTTCTTCATCATAATGCTCATTTCATACATCACGATGCATATTTCAATCATCATGATGCTCTTTTCCTTCATCTTGATGTTCATTTCCTTCGCCATGAAGCATATTTCCTTCATCATGTAATCCTCTACATCATCATGATGCTAATATACTTTATCATGATGTGTATTTCCTTCATCATGATAATCATTTTCATCTTCATGATGCTCATTTCCCTTTTCATGATGCTAATTTCTTTCATCATAATGAATATTTCCTTCATCATGATTATTATTTCCTAAGTCGTTATGGGCATTTCCTTTAATCATGAGGCTTATTTCATTCATCGTTATACATATTTCCTTAATCATGATTCTCATTTCCTACATCATGATACATATTTCCTTCATCATGGTGATATTTCCTTCATTGCGATGCTCATTTCTTACATCAATGTGCTCTTTTCCTTGATCATGATGCATGTTTTCTTCATGATGATCCTCATTTCCATTACCATGATGTTAATTTTCTTCATCATGATGCATATTTACTTCATCATGATGCTCATTCACTACATTGTGATGCTCATTTCATTCATTCGATGCATATTTCATTCATCATGATGTTCATTTCTTACATCATGCTTCATATTTCCTTCGTCTTTTTATTCATTTTCAACACATCATGATGATCATTTCCTTCATCATGATGCAAATTTTCTTCATAATGATGCTTATTTCCTTTATCATGATGAATATTTCCTTCTTCATGATGCTCATTTCCTTCATCATAATTCTTATTTCCATCATCATGATGCATTAATCCTTCATCATGATGCTCATTTCTATCATCATGATGCATGTTTCCTTCATCATGATGCTCATTTCCTATATCATGACCTAATTTCCTTCATCATGATGCATATTTTTCTTCATCATAATGCTCATTTCATACATCACGATGCATATTTCAATCATCATGATGCTCTTTTCCTTCATCTTGATGTTCATTTCCTTCGCCATGAAGCATATTTCCTTCATCATGTAATCATCTACATCATCATGATGCTAATATACTTTATCATGATGTGTATTTCCTTCATCATGATAATCATTTTCATCTTCATGATGCTCATTTCCCTTTTCATGATGCTAATTTCTTTCATCATAATGAATATTTCCTTCATCATGATTATTATTTCCTAAGTCGTTATGGGCATTTCCTTTAATCATGAGGCTTATTTCATTCATCGTTATACATATTTCCTTAATCATGATTCTCATTTCCTACATCATGATACATATTTCCTTCATCATGGTGATATTTCCTTCATCGTGATTCTCATATCTTACATCAATATGCTCTTTTCCTTCATCATGATGCATGTTTTCTTCATGATGATCCTCATTTCCATCACCATGATGTTAATTTTCTTAATCATGATGCGTATTGACTTCATCATGATGCTCATTCACTATATTGTGATGCTCATTTCATTCATTACGATGCATATTTCATTCATCATGATGTTCATTTCTTACATCATGCTTCATATTTCCTTCATCACTATGTTCATTTCCAACATCATGATTATCATTTCCTTCATCATGATGCAAATTTTCTTCATAATGATGCTAATTTCCTTTATCACGATGCGTATTTCATTCATCATGACGCTAATTTCCTTCATCATAATTCTTATTTCCATCATCATGATACATAAATCCTTCATCGTGATACTTATTTCCTTCATCATGATGCTCATTTCTATCATCATGATGCATGTTTCCTTCATCATGATGCTCATTTCCTATATCATGACCTAATTTACTTCATCATGTAATCATCTACATCATCATGATGCTAATATACTTTATCATGATGTGTATTTCCTTCATCATGATAATCATTTTCATCTTCATGATGCTCATTTCCCTTTTCATGATGCTAATTTCTTTCATCATAATGAATATTTCCTTCATCATGATTATTATTTCCTAAGTCGTTATGGGCATTTCCTTTAATCATGAGGCTTATTTCATTCATCGTTATACATATTTCCTTAATCATGATTCTCATTTCCTACATCATGATACATATTTCCTTCATCATGGTGATATTTCCTTCATTGCGATGCTCATTTCTTACATCAATGTGCTCTTTTCCTTGATCATGATGCATGTTTTCTTCATGATGATCCTCATTTCCATTACCATGATGTTAATTTTCTTCATCATGATGCATATTTACTTCATCATGATGCTCATTCACTACATTGTGATGCTCATTTCATTCATTCGATGCATATTTCATTCATCATGATGTTCATTTCTTACATCATGCTTCATATTTCCTTCGTCTTTTTATTCATTTTCAACACATCATGATGATCATTTCCTTCATCATGATGCAAATTTTCTTCATAATGATGCTTATTTCCTTTATCATGATGAATATTTCCTTCTTCATGATGCTCATTTCCTTCATCATAATTCTTATTTCCATCATCATGATGCATTAATCCTTCATCATGATGCTCATTTCTATCATCATGATGCATGTTTCCTTCATCATGATGCTCATTTCCTATATCATGACCTAATTTCCTTCATCATGATGCATATTTTTCTTCATCATAATGCTCATTTCATACATCACGATGCATATTTCAATCATCATGATGCTCTTTTCCTTCATCTTGATGTTCATTTCCTTCGCCATGAAGCATATTTCCTTCATCATGTAATCATCTACATCATCATGATGCTAATATACTTTATCATGATGTGTATTTCCTTCATCATGATAATCATTTTCATCTTCATGATGCTCATTTCCCTTTTCATGATGCTAATTTCTTTCATCATAATGAATATTTCCTTCATCATGATTATTATTTCCTAAGTCGTTATGGGCATTTCCTTTAATCATGAGGCTTATTTCATTCATCGTTATACATATTTCCTTAATCATGATTCTCATTTCCTACATCATGATACATATTTCCTTCATCATGGTGATATTTCCTTCATCGTGATTCTCATATCTTACATCAATATGCTCTTTTCCTTCATCATGATGCATGTTTTCTTCATGATGATCCTCATTTCCATCACCATGATGTTAATTTTCTTAATCATGATGCGTATTGACTTCATCATGATGCTCATTCACTATATTGTGATGCTCATTTCATTCATTACGATGCATATTTCATTCATCATGATGTTCATTTCTTACATCATGCTTCATATTTCCTTCATCACTATGTTCATTTCCAACATCATGATTATCATTTCCTTCATCATGATGCAAATTTTCTTCATAATGATGCTAATTTCCTTTATCACGATGCGTATTTCATTCATCATGACGCTAATTTCCTTCATCATAATTCTTATTTCCATCATCATGATACATAAATCCTTCATCGTGATACTTATTTCCTTCATCATGATGCTCATTTCTATCATCATGATGCATGTTTCCTTCATCATGATGCTCATTTCCTATATCATGACCTAATTTCCTTCATCATGATGCATATTTTCCTTTATCATAATGCTCTTTTCCTACGACACGATGCTTATTCTCATTATCATGATGCTCATTTCTTTCATATTGATGCTCATTTCTTGTATCATGATGCTCATTTCCTTCATCATGAAGCATATTCCCATCATCATGATGCTCATTTCTATCATCATGATGCTCATTTCCTGTATCATGATGCTCATTTTCTTCATCATGATGCATATTTTCTATTATCATAATGCTCATTTCCTACATCACGATGCATATTTCAATCATCATGATGTTCTTTTCCTTCATCTTGATGTTCATTTCCTTCGCCATGATGCATATTTCCTTCATCATGTAATCATTTACATCATCATGATGCTAATATACTTCATCATGATGCGTATTTCCTTCATCATGATGCTTATTTCTTTCTTCATGATGCTCATTTCCTACATGATGATGCTCATTTTCCTTTTCATGATGCTCATTTCCTACATCATGATACATATTTCCTTCATCACGGTGATATTTACTTCATCGTGATGCTCATCTCTTACATCAATATGCTCTTTTCCTTCATAATGATGCATGTTTTCTTCATGATGATCCTCATTTCCATCACCATGATGTTGATTTCCTTCATCATGATGCGTATTTAATTCATCATGATGCTCATTCACTACGTCATGATTCTCATTTCATTTATTACGATGAATATTTCCTTCATCATGATGCTAATTTCTTACATCATGCTTCATATTTCCTTCATCTCCATGTTAATTTCCAACATCATGATGATAATTTCCTTCATCATGATGCAAATTTTCTTCATAATGATGCTTATTTCCTTTATCATGATGCGTATTTCCTTTATCATAATGCTCATTTCCTTAATCATAATTCTTATTTCCATCATCATGATACATAAATCCTAAATCGTGAGACTTATTTCCTTCATCATGATGTTCATTTCTATCATTATGATGCATGTTTCCTTCATCATGATGCTCATCTCCTATATCATGACCTAATTTCCTGAATCATGATGCATATTTTCTTTCATCATAATGCTCATTTCCTATGTCACGATGCATATTCTCATCATCATGATGCTCAATTTTTTCATCATGATGCTCATTTCCTGTATCATGATGCTCATTTCCTTCATTATGATGCATATTTTCCTTCATCATGATGCTCATTTCCTTCATTATGATGCATATTTTCCTTCATCATGATGCTCATTTCCTTCATCATGATGCTCATTTCTTACATCATGCTTCATATTTCCTTCATCTCTATGTTCATTTCCAATATCATGATAATCATTTCTTTCATCATGATGCAAATTTTCCTCATAATGATGCTTATTTCCTTTATCATGATGCGTATTTCCTTCTTCATGATGCTCATTTCCTTCATCATAATTCTTATTTTCATCATCATGATGCATAAATCCTTAATCGTGATACTTATTTCCTCATCATGATGCTCATTTCTATCATCATGATGCATATTTCCTTCATCATGATGCTCATTTCCTATATCATGACCTAATTTCCTTCATCATGATGCATATTTTCCTTCATCATAATGCTCATTTCCTACATCACGATGCATATTTCAATCATCATGATGCTCTTTTCCTTCATCTTGATGTTCATTTCCTTCGCCATGATGCATATTTCCTTCATCATGTAATCATTTACATCATCATGATGCTAATATACCTCATCATGATGCGTATTTTCTTCATCATGATGCTCATTTCCATCTTCATGATGCTCATTTCCTACATTATGATGCTCATTTCCCTTTTCATGATGCTCATTTATTTCATCATAATGAATATTTCCTTCATCTTGATTATCATTTCCTATGTCATTATGGTCATTTCCTTTAATCATGAGGCTTATTTCATTCATCGTGATACATATTTCCTTAATCATGATGTTCATTTCCTAAATCATGATACATATTTCCTTCATCATTGTGATATTTCCTTCATCGTGATGCTCATTTCTTACATCAATATGCTCACTTCCTTCATAATGATGAATGTTTTCTTCATGATGATCCTCATTTCCATCACCATGATGTTGATTTCCTTCATCATGATGTGTATTTACTTCATCTTGATGCTCATTCACTACATCATGATGGTCATTTCATTAATTACGGTGCATATTTCCTTCATCATGATGCTCATTTCTTACATCATGCTTCATATTTCCTTCATCTCTATGTTCATTTCCAACATCATGATGATAATTCCCTTCATCATGATGGAAATTTTTTTCATAATGATTCTTATTTCCTTTATCATGATGCATATTTCCTTCATCATAATGCTCATTTCCTTCATCATAATTCTTATTTACATCATTATAATGCATAAATCCTTCATCGTGAAACTTATTTCCTTCATCATGATGCTCATTTCTATCATCATGATACATGTTTCATTCATCATGATGCCCATTTCCTATATCATGATGTAATTTCCTTCATCATGATGCAAATTTTCCTTCATCATAAGGCTCATTTCCTACATCACGATGCATATTTCAATCATCATAATGCTCTTTTCCTTCATCTTGATGTTCATTTCTTTCGCCATGATGCATATTACCTTCATCATGTAATCATTTACATCATCATGATGCTAATATACTTTATCATGATGCGTATTTCCTTCATCATGATAATCATTTCCATCTTCATGATGCTCATTTCCTACATTATGATGCTCATTTCCCTTTTCATGATGCTAATTTCTTTCATCATAATGAATATTTCCTTCATCGTGATTATCATTTTCTAAGTCATTATGGTCATTTCCTTTAATCATGAGGCTTATTTCATTCATCATGATACATATTTACTTAATCATGATACTCATTTCCTACATCATGATACATATTTCCTTCATCATGGTGATATTTCCTTCATCGTGATGCTCATTTCTTGCATCAATGTGCTCTTTTCCTTGATCATGATGCGTGTTTTCTTCATGATGATCCTCATTTCCATCACCATGATGTTAATTTTCTTCATCATGATGCTCATTCACTACATTGTGATGCTCATTTCATTCATTCGATGCATATTTCATTCATCATGATGTTCATTTCTTACATCATGCTTCATATTTCCTTCATCTCAATATTCATTTCCAACACATCATGATGATCATTTCCTTCATAATGATGCAAATTTTCTTCATAATGATGCTTATTTCCTTTATTATAATGCGTATTTCCTTCATCATGATGCTCATTTCCTTTAACATAATTCTTATTTTCATCATCATGATGCATAAATCCTTCATCGTGATACTTATTTCCTTCATCATGATGCTCATTTCTATCATCATGATGCATGTTTCCTTCATCATGATGCTCATTTCCTATATCATGACCTAATTTCCTTCATCATGATGCATATTTTCCTTCATCATAATGCTCATTTCCTACGGCACGATGCCTATTCGCATCATCATGATGCTCATTTCCTGTATCATGATGCTCATTTCCTTCATCATGATGCATATTTTTCTTCATCATAATGCTCATTTCTTACATCGCGATGCATATTTCAATCATCATGATGCTATTTTCCTTCATCTTGATATGAATTTCCTTCGCAATGATGCATATTTCCTTCATCATGTAATCATTTACATCATCATGATGCTAATATACTTCATCATGATGCGTATTTTCTTCATCATGATGCTCATATCTTACATCAATATGCTCTTTTCCTTCGTCATGATGCATGTTTTCTTCATGATGATCCTCATTTCCATCACCGTGATGTTAATTTTCTTAATCATGATGCTTATTTACTTCATCATGATGCTCATTCAGTACATTGTGATACTCATTTCATTCATTACGATGCATGTTTCCTTTATCATGATGCCCATTTCCTATATCATGACCTAATTTCCTTCATCATGATGCATATTTTTCTTCATCATAATGCTCATTTCCTACGTCACGATGCTTATTCTCATTATCATGATGCTCATTTCTCTCATCATGTTAATCATTTCTTGTATCATGGTGCTCATTTCCTTCATCATGATGCATATTTTCCTTCATCATAATGCTCATTTTCTACATCACGATACATATTTCAATCATCATGATGCTCTTTTCCTTCATCTTGATGTTCATTTCCTTCGCCATGATGTGTATTTCCTTCATCATGTAATCATTTACATCATCATGATGCTAATATACTTCATCATGTTGCTCATTTCCTTCTTCATGATGCAAATTTCCTTCATTATGATGCTCATTTCCTTCTTCATGATGCTCATTTCCTACATTATGATGCTCATTTCTTTCATCATAATGAATATTTCCTTCATCATGATTATCATTTCCTAAGTCATTATGGTCATTTCCTTTAATCATGAGGCTTATTTCATTCATCGTGATACATATTTCCTTAATCATGATGCTCATTTCATACATCATGATACATATTTCCTTCATCATGGTGATATTTCCTTTATCGTCATGCTCATTTCTTACATCAATATGCTCTTTTCCTTCATAATGATGCATGTTTTCTTCATGATGATCCTCATTTCCATCACCATGATGTTGATTTCCTTCATCATGATGCGTATTTAATTCATCATGATGCTCATTCACTACGTCATGATTCTCATTTCATTTATTACGATGCATATTTCCTTCATCATGATGCTCATATCTTACATCATGCTTCATATTTCCTTCATCTCCATGTTCATTTCCAACATCATGATGATAATTTCCTTCATCATGATGCAAATTTTCTTCATAATAATGCTTATTTATTTTATCATAATGCGTATTTCCTTTATCATAATTCTCATTTCCTTCATCATAATTTTTATTTCCATCATCATGATGCATAAATCCTTCATCGTGATACTTATTTCCTTCATCATGATGCTCATTTCTATCATCATGATGCATGTTTCCTTCATCATGATGCTCATTTCCTATATCATGACCTAATTTCCTTCATCATGATGGATATTTTCTTTCATTATAATGCTAATTTCCTATGTCACGATGCATATTCTCATCATCATGATGCTCATTTCTTTCATCATGATGCTCATTTCCTGTATCATGATGCTCATTTCCTTCATCATGATGCATATTTTCCTTCATTATAATGATCATTTCCTACATCACGATGCATATTTCAATCATCATGATGCTCTTCTCCTTGATCTTGATGTTCATTTCCTTCGCCATGATGCATATTTCCTTCATCATGTAATCATTTACATCATCATGATGCTAATATATTTCATCATGATGCTCATTTCTTACATCATGCTTCATATTTCCTTCATCTCTATGTTCATTTCCAATATCATGATAATCATTTCCTTCATCATGATGCAAATTTTCCTCATAATGATGCTTATTTCCTTTATCATGATGCGTATTTCCTTCTTCATGATGCTCATTTCCTTCATCATAATTCTTATTTCCATCATCATGATGCATAAATCCTTAATCGTGATACTTATTTCCTCATCATGATGCTCATTTCTATCATCATGATGCATATTTCCTTCATCATGATGCTCATTTCCTATATCATGACCAAATTTCCTTCATCATGATGCATATTTTCCTTCATCATAATGCTCATTTCCTACATCACGATGCATATTTCAATTATCATGATGCTCTTTTCCTTCATCTTGATGTTCATTTCCTTCGCCATGATGCATATTTCCTTCATCATGTAATCATTTACATCGTCATGATGCTAATATACCTCATCATGATGCGTATTTTCTTCATCATGATGCTCATTTCCATCTTCATGATGCTCATTTCCTACATTATGATGCTCATTTCCCTTTTCATGATGCTCATTTCTTTCATCATAATGAATATTTCCTTCATCTTGATTATCATTTCCTATGTCATTATGGTCATTTCCTTTAATCATGAGGCTTATTTCATTCATCGTGATACATATTTCCTTAATCATGATGTTCATTTTCTAAATCATGATACATATTTCCTTCATCATTGTGATATTTCCTTCATCGTGATGCTCATTTCTTACATCAATATGCTCTTTTCCTTCATAATGATGAATGTTTTCTTCATGATGATCCTCATTTCCATCACCATGATGTTGATTTCCTTCATCATGATGTGTATTTACTTCATCTTGATGCTCATTCACTACATCATGATGGTCATTTCATTCATTACGGTGCATATTTCCTTCATCATGATGCTCATTTCTTACATCATGCTTCATATTTCCTTCATCTCTATGTTCATTTCAAACATCATGATGATAATTCCCTTCATCATGATGGAAATTTTTTTCATAATGATTCTTATTTCCTTTATCATGATGCGTATTTCCTTCATCATAATGCTCATTTCCTTCATCATAATTCTTATTTACATCATCATAATGCATAAATCCTTCATCGTGAAACTTATTTCCTTCATCATGATGCTCATTTCTATCATCATGATGCATGTTTCATTCATCATGATGCCCATTTCCTATATCATGACGTAATTTCCTTCATCATGATGCAAATTTTTCTTCATCATAACGCTCATTTCCTACGTCAAGATACATATTTCAATCATCATGATGCTCTTTTCCTTCATCTTGATGTTCATTTCCTTCGCCATGATGCATATTTCCATTATCACGTAATCATTTACATCATCATGATGCTAATATACTTTATCAAGATGCGTATTTCCTTCATCATGATGCTCATTTCCATCTTCATGATGCTCATTTCCTACATTATGATGCTCATTTACCTTTTCATGATGCTCATTTCTTTCATCATAATGAATATTTCCTTCATCTTGATTATCATTTCCTATGTCATTATGGTCATTTCCTTTAATCATGAGGCTTATTTCATTCATCGTGATACATATTTCCTTAATCATGATGTTCCTTTTCTAAATCATGATACATATTTCCTTCATCATTGTGATATTTCCTTCATCGTGATGCTCATTTCTTACATCAATATGCTCTTTTCCTTCATAATGATGAATATTTTCTTCATGATGATCCTCATTTCCATCACCATGATGTTGATTTCCTTCATCATGATGTGTATTTACTTCATCTTGATGCTCATTCACTACATCATGATGGTCATTTCATTCATTACGGTGCATATTTCCTTCATCATGATGCTCATTTCTTACATCATGCTTCATATTTCCTTCATCTCTATGTTCATTTCCAACATCATGATGATAATTCCCTTCATCATGATGGAAATTTTTTTCATAATGATTCTTATTTCCTTTATCATGATGCGTATTTCCTTCATCATAATGCTCATTTCCTTCATCATAATTCTTATTTACATCATCATAATGCATAAATCCTTCATCGTGAAACTTATTTCCTTCATCATGATGCTCATTTCTATCATCATGATGCATGTTTCATTCATCATGATGCTCATTTCCTATATCATGACGTAATTTCCTTCATCATGATGCAAATTTTCCTTCATCATAACGCTCATTTCCTACGTCAAGATACATATTTCAATCATCATGATGCTCTTTTCCTTCATCTTGATGTTCATTTCCTTCGCCATGATGCATATTTCCTTTATCACGTAATCATTTACATCATCATGATGCTAATATACTTTATCAAGATGCGTATTTCCTTCATCATGATGCTCATTTCCATCTTCATGATGCTCATTTCCTACATTATAATGCTCATTTCCCTTTTCATGATGCTCATTTCTTTCATCATAATGAATATTTCCTTCATCTTGATTATCATTTCCTATGTCATTATGGTCATTTCCTTTAATCATGAGGCTTATTTCATTTATCGTGATACATATTTCCTTAATCATGATGTTTATTTTCTAAATCATGATACATATTTCCTTCATCATTGTGATATTTCCTTCATCGTGATGCTCATTTCTTACATCAATATGCTCTTTTCCTTCATAATGATGAATGTTTTCTTCATGATGATCCTCATTTCCATCACCATGATGTTGATTTCCTTCATCATGATGTGTATTTACTTCATCTTGATGCTCATTCACTACATCATGATGGTCATTTCATTCATTACGGTGCATATTTCCTTCATCATGATGCTCATTTCTTACATCATGCTTCATATTTCCTTCATCTCTATGTTCATTTCCAACATCATGATGATAATTCCCTTCATCATGATGGAATTTTTTTTCATAATGATTCTTATTTCCTTTATCATGATGCGTATTTCCTTCATCATAATGCTCATTTCCTTCATCATAATTCTTATTTACATCATCATAATGCATAAATCCTTCATCGTGAAACTTATTTCCTTCATCATGATGCTCATTTCTATCATCATGATGCATGTTTCATTCATCATGATGCCCATTTCCTATATCATGACGTAATTTCCTTCATCATGATGCAAATTTTCCTTCATCATAATGCTCATTTCCTACGTCAAGATACATATTTCAATCATCATGATGCTCTTTTCCTTCATCTTGATGTTCATTTCCTTCGCCGTGATGCATATTTCCTTTATCACGTAATCATTTACATCATCATGATGCTAATATACTTTATCAAGATGCGTATTTCCTTCATCATGATGCTCATTTCCATCTTCATGATGCTCATTTCCTACATTATGATGCTCATTTCCCTTTTCATGATGCTCATTTATTTCATCATAATGAATATTACCTTCATCATGATTATCATTACCTAAGTCATTATGGCCATTTTCTTTAATCATGAGGCTTATTTCATTCAATATGATACATATTTACTTAATCATGATGCTCATTTCCTTCATCGTGATGCTCGTTTCTTACATCAATATGCTCTTTTCCTTCATCATGATGCATGTTTTCTTCATGATGATCCTCATTTCCATCACCATGATGTTGATCCTCATTTCTATCATCATGATGCTCATTTCCTATATCATGACCTAATTTCCTTCATCATGATGCATATTTTACTTCATCATAATGCTCATTTCCTACGTCACGATGTATATTCTCATCATCATGATGCTCATTTCTTTCGTCATGATGCTCATTTCCTGTATCATGATGCTCATTTCCTTCATCATGATGCGTATTTTCCTTCATCATAAGGCTCATTTCCTACATCACGATGCATATTTCAATCATCATAATGCTCTTTTCCTTCATCTTGATGTTCATTTCTTTCGCCATGATGCATATTACCTTCATCATGTAATCATTTACATCATCATGATGCTAATATACTTTATCATGATGCGTACTTCCTTCATCATGATAATCATTTCCATCTTCATGATGCTCATTTCCTACATTATGATGCTCATTTCCCTTTTCATGATGCTAATTTCTTTCATCATAATGAATATTTCCTTCATCGTGATTATCATTTTCTAAGTCATTATGGTCATTTCCTTTAATCATGAGTCTTATTTCATTCATCATGATACATATTTACTTAATCATTATACTCATTTCCTACATCATGATACATATTTCCTTCATCATGGTGATATTTCCTTCATCGTGATGCTCATTTCTTGCTTTAATGTGCTCTTTTCCTTGATCATGATGCGTGTTTTCTTCATGATGATCCTCATTTCCATCACCATGATGTTAATTTTCTTCATCATGATGCTCATTCACTACATTGTGATGCTCATTTCATTCATTCGATGCATATTTCATTCATCATGATGTTCATTTCTTACATCATGCTTCATATTTCCTTCATCTCAATATTCATTTCCAACACATCATGATGATCATTTCCTTCATAATGATGCAAATTTTCTTCATAATGATGCTTATTTCCTTTATTATGATGCGTATTTCCTTCATCATGATGCTCATTTCCTTTAACATAATTCTTATTTTCATCATCATGATGCATAAATCCTTCATCGTGATACTTATTTCCTTCATCATGATGCTCATTTCTATCATCATGATGCATGTTTCCTTCATCATGATGCTCATTTCCTATATCATGACCTAATTTCCTTCATCATGATGCATATTTTCCTTCATCATAATGCTCATTTCCTACGTCACGATGCCTATTCGCATCATCATGATGCTCATTTCCTGTATCATGATGCTCATTTCCTTCATCATGATGCATATTTTTCTTCATCATAATGCTCATTTCTTACATCGCGATGCATATTTCAATCATCATGATGCTCTTTTCCTTCATCTTGATATGAATTTCCTTCGCCATGATGCATATTTCCTTCATCATGTAATCATTTACATCATCATGATGCTAATATACTTTATCATGATGCGTATTTCCTTCATCATGATAATCATTTCTATCCTCATGATGCTCATTTCCTACATTATGATGCTCATTTCCCTTTTCATGATGCTAATTTCTTTCATCATATTGAATATTTCCTTCATCGTGATTATCATTTTCTATGTCATTATGGTCATTTCCTTTAATCATGAGACTTATTTTATTCATCATGATACATATTTACTTAATCATGATACTCATTTCCTACATCATGATACATATTTCCTTCATTATGGTGATATTTCCTTCATCGTGATACTCATTTCTTACATCAATGTGCTCTTTTCCTTGATCATGATGCATGTTTTCTTCATGATGATCCCCATTTCCATCACCATGATGTTAATTTTCTTCATCATGATGCTCATTCACTACATTGTGATGCTCATTTCATTCATTCGATGCATATTTCATTCATCATGATATTCATTTCTTACATCATGCTTCATATTTTCTTCATCTCAATATTCATTTCCAACACATCATGATGATCATTTCCTTCATCATGATGCAAATTTTCTTCATAATGATGCTTATTTCCTTTATCATGATGCGTATTTCCTTCATCATGATGCTCATTTCCTTCATCATAATTCTTATTTCCATCATCATGATACATTAATCCTTCATCGTGATACTTATTTCCTTCATCATGATGCTCATTTCTATTATCATGATGCAAGTTTCCTTCATCATGATGCTCATTTCCTATATCATGACCTTATTTCCTTCATCATGATGCATATTTTACTTCATCATAATGCTCATTTCCTACGTCACGATGCATATTCTCATTATCATGATGCTCATTTCTTTCATCATGATGCTCATTTCCTGTATCATGATGCTCATATCCTTCATCATGATGCATATTTTTCTTCATCATAATGCTCATTTCTTACATCACGATGCATATTTCAATTATCATGATGCTCTTTTCCTTCATCTTGATGTTCATTTCCTTCTCCATGATGCATATTTTCTATATCATGTAATCATTTACATCATCATGATGCTAATATACTTCATCATGATGCTCATTTCCATCTTCATGATGCTCATTTCCTACATTATGATGCTGATTTCCTTTTTCATGATGCTCATTTCTTTAATCATAATGAATATTTCCTTCATCATGATTATCATTTCCTAAGTCATTATGGTCATTTCCTTTAATCATGAGGCTTATTTCATTCATCGTGATACATATTTCCTTAATCATGATGCTCATTTTCTACATCATGATACATATTTCCTTCATCATGGTGATATTTCCTTCATAGTGATTCTCATATCTTACATCAATATGCTCTTTTCCTTCATCATGATGCATGTTTTCTTCATGATGATCCTCATTTCATGTTAATTTTCTAAATCATGATGCGTATTTACTTCATCATGATGCTCATTCACTACATCATGATGCTCATTTTATTCATTACGGTGCATATTTCCTTCATCATGATTCTCATTTCTTACATCATGCATCATATTTCCTTCATCTCCATGTTCATTTCCAACATCATGATGATAATTCCCTTCATCATGATGGAAATTTTCTTCATAATGATGCTTATTTCATTTATCATGATGCGTATTTCCTTCATCATAATACTCATTTCCTTCATCATAATTCTTATTTCCATCATCATGATGCATAAATCCTTCATCGTGATACTTATTTCCTTCATCATGATGCTCATTTCTATCATCATGATGCATGTTTCCTTCATCATGATGCTCATTTCCTATATCATGACCTAATTTCCTTCATCATGATGGATATTTTCTTTCATTATAATGCTCATTTCCTATGTCACGATGCATATTCTCATCATCATGATGCTCATTTATTTCATCATGATGCTCATTTCCTATATCATGATGCTCATTTCCTTCATCATGATGCATATTTTCCTTCATCATAATGCTCATTTCCTACATCACGATGCATATTTCAATCATCATGATGCTCTTTTCCTTGATCTTGATGTTCATTTCTTTCGCCATGATGCATATTTCCTTCATCATGTAATCATTTACATCATCATGATGCTAATATATTTCATCATGATGCTCATTTCCTTCATCATGATGCTCATTTCTTACATCATGCTTCATATTTCCTTCATCTCTATGTTCATTTCCAATATCATGATAATCATTTCCTTCATCATGATGCAAATTTTCTTCATAATGATGTTTATTTCCTTTATCATGATGCGTATTTCCTTCTTCATGATGCTCATTTCCTTCATCATAATTCTTATTTCCATCATCATGATACATAAATCCTTAATCGTGATACTTATTTCCTCATCATGATGCTCATTTCTATCATCATGATGCATGTTTCCTTCATCATGATGCTCATTTCCTATATCATGACCTAATTTCCTTCATCATGATGCATATTTTCCTTCATCATAATGCTCATTTCCTACATCACGATGCATATTTCAATCATCATGATGCTCTTTTCCCTCATCTTGATGTTCATTTCCTTCGCCATGATGCATATTTCCTTCATCATGTAATCATTTACATCATCATGATGCTCATATACTTCATCTTGATGCGTATTTTCTTCATCATGATGCTCATTTCCATCTTCATGATGCTCATTTCCTACATTATGATGCTCATTTCCCTTTTCATGATGCTCATTTCTTTCATCATAATGAATATTTCCTTCATCATGATTCTCATTTCCTAAGTCATTATGGTCATTTCCTTTAATCATGAGGCTTATTTCCTTCATCGTGATACATATTTCCTTAATCATGATGCTCATTTCCTAAATCATGATACATATTTCCTTCATCATTGTGATATTTCCTTCATCGTGATGCTCATTTCTTACATCAATATGCTATTTTCCTTCATAATGATGCATGTTTTCTTCATGATGACCCTCATTTCCATCACCATGATGTTGATTTCCTTCATCATGATGTGTATTTACTTCATCTTGATGCTCATTCACTACATCATGATGCTCATTTCATTCATTACGGTGCATATTTCCTTCATCATGATGCTCATTTCTTACATCATGCATCATATTTCCTTCATCTCCATGTTCATTTCCAACATCATGATGATAATTCCCTTCATCATGATGGAAATTTTCTTAATAATGATGCTTATTTCCTTTATCATGATGCGTATTTCCTTCATCATAATACTCATTTCCTTCATCATAATTCTTATTTCCATCATCATGATGCATAAATCCTTCATCGTGAAACTTATTTCCTTCATCAGGATGCTCATTTCTATCATCATGATGCATGTTTCATTCATCATGATGCCCATTTCCTATATCATGACCTAATTTCCTTCATCATGATGCATATTTTCCTTCATCATAATGCTCATTTCCTACGTCAAGATGCATATACTCATCATCATGATGCTCATTTCTTTAATCATGATGCTCATTTCCTTCATCATGATGCATATTTTCCTTCATCATAATGCTCATTTCCTATATCACGATGCATATTTCAATCATCATGATGCTCTTTTCCTTCATCTTGATGTTCATTTCCTTCGCCATGATGCATATTTCCTTTATCATGTAATCATTTACATCATCATGATGCTAATATACTTCATCAAGATGCGTATTTCCTTCATCATGATGCTCATTTACATCTTCATGATGCTCATTTCCTACATTATGATGCTCATTTCCCTTTTCATGATGCTCATTTCTTTCATCATAATGAATATTTCCTTCATCATGATTATCATTTCCTAAGTCATTATGGTCATTTCCTTTAATCATGAGGCTTATTTCATTCATCGTGATACATATTTCCTTAATCATGATGCTCATTTCCTACATCATGATACATATTTCCTTCATCATGATGATATTTCCTTTATAGTGATTCTCATATCTTACATCAATATGCTCTTTTCCTTCATCATGATGCATGTTTTCTTCATGATGATCCTCATTTCATGTTAATTTTCTAAATCATGATGCGTATTTACTTCATCATGATGCTCATTCAGTACATTGTGATGCTCATTTCATTCATTACGATGCATATTTCATTCATCATGATGTTCATTTCTTACATCATGCTTCATATTTCCTTCAATATGATGCAAATTTTCTTCATAATGATGCTTATTTCCTTTATCATGATGCGTATTTCCTTCATCATGATGCTCATTTCCTTCATCATAATTCTAATTTCCATCATCATGATGCGTAAATCCTTCATCGTGATACTTATTTCCTTTATCATGATGCTCATTTCTATCATCATGATGCTCATTTCCTATATCATGACCTAATTTCCTTCATCATGATGGATATTTTCTTTCATTATAATGCTCATTTCCTATTTCATGATGCATATTCTAATCATCATGATGCTTATTTCTTTCATCATTATGCTCATTTCCTGTATCATTATGCTCATTTTCTTCATCATGATGCATATTTTCCTTCATCATAATGCTCAATTCCTACATCACTATGCATATTTCAATCATCATGATGGTCTTTTCCTTCATCTTGATGTTCATTTCCTTCGCCATGATGCATATTTCCTTCATCATGTAATCATTTACATCATCGTGATGCTAATATACTTCATCATGATTCTCATTTCCTTCATCATGATGCTCATTTATCACATCATGCTTCATATTTCCTTCATCTATATGTTCATTTCCAATATCATGATGATCATTTCCTTCATCATGATGCAAATTTTTTTCATAATGATGCTTATTTCCTTTATTATGATGCATATTTCCTTCATCATGATGCTCATTTCCTTCATCATAATTCTTATTTCCATCATCATGATGCATAAATCCTTCATCGTGATACTTATTTCCTTCATCATGATGCTCATTTCTATCATCATGATGCATGTTTCCTTCATCATGATGCTCATTTCCTATATCATGACCTAATTTCCTTCATCATGATGGATATTTTCGTTCATTATAATGCTCATTTCCTATGTCACGATGCATATTCTCAACATCATGATGCTCATTTCTTTCATCATGATGCTCATTTCCTGTATCATGATGCTCATTTCCTTCATCATGATGCATATTTTTCTTCATCATAATGCTCATTTCTTACATCGCGATGCATATTTCAATCATCATGATGCTCTTTTCCTTCATCTTGATATGAATTCCCTTCGCCATGATGCATATTTCCTTCATCATGTAATCATTTACATCATCATGATGCCTTTAATCATGAGGCTTATTTCATTCATCATGATACATATTTACTTAATCATGATGCTCATTTACTACATCATGATACATATTTCCTTCATCATGGTTATATTTCCTTTATCGTGATGCTCATTTCTTACATCAATATGCTCTTTTCCTTCATCTATTGCATGTTTTCTTCATGATGATCCTCATTTCCATCACCATGATGTTGATTTCCTTCATCATGATGCGTATTTAATTCATCATGATGCACATTCACTACATCATGATGCTCATTTCATTCATTACGATACAAATTTCCTTCATCATGATGCTCATTTCTATCATCATGATGCTCATTTCCTATATCATGACCTAATTTCCTTCATCATGATGCATATTTTCCTTCATCATAATGCTCATTTCCTACGTCACGATGCATATTCTCATCATCATGATGCTCATTTCTTTCATCATGATGCTCATTTCTTGTATCATGATGCTCATTTCCTGTATCATGATGCTCATTTCCTTCATCATGATGCATATTTTCCTTCATCATAATGCTCATTTCCTACATCACGATGCATATTTCAATCATCATAATGCTCTTTTCCTTCATCTTGATGTTCATTTCTTTCGCCATGATGCATATTTCCTTCATCATGTAATCATTTACATCATCATGATGCTAATATACTTTATCATGATGCGTATTTCCTTCATCATGATAATCATTTCCATCCTCATGATGCTCATTTCCTACATTATGATGCTCTTTTCCCTTTTCATGATGCTAATTTCTTTCATCATAATGAATATTTCCTTCATCGTGATTATCATTTTCTATGTAATTATGGTCATTTCCTTTAATCATGAGGCTTATTTCATTCATCATGATACATATTTACTTAATCATGATACTCATTTCCTACATCATGATACATATTTCCTTCATTATGGTGATATTTCCTTCATCGTGATGCTCATTTCTTACATCAATGTGCTCTTTTCCTTGATCACGATGCATGTTTTCTTCATGATGATCCTCATTTCCATCACCATGATGTTAATTTTCTTCATCATGATGCTCATTCACTACATTGTGATGCTCATTTCATTCATTCGATGCATATTTCATTCATCATGATGTTCATTTCTTACATCATGCTTCATATTTTCTTCATCTCAATATTCATTTACAACACATCATGATGATCATTTCCTTCATCATGATGCAAATTTTCTTCATAATGATACTTATTTCCTTTATCATGATGCGTATTTCCTTCATCATGATGCTCATTTCCTTCATCATTATTCTTATTTCAATCATCATGATGGATTAATCCTTCATCGTGATACTTATTTCCTTCATCATGATGCTCATTTCTACTATCATGATGCAAGTTTCCTTCATCATGATGCTCATTTCCTATATCATGACCTAATTTCCTTCATCATGATGCATATTTTACTTCATCATAATGCTAATATACTTCATCATGATGCTCATTTCTTTCATCATGATGCTCATTTCCTGTATCATGATGCTCATATCCTTCATCATGATGCATATTTTACTTCATCATAATGCTCATTTCTAACATCACGATGCATATTTCAATTATCATGATGCTCTTTTCCTTCATCTTGATGTTCATTTCCTTCTCCATGATGCATATTTCCTTCATCATGTAATCATTTACATCATCATGATGCTAATATACTTCATCATGATGCTCATTTCCATCTTCATGATGCTCATTTCCTACATTATGATGCTCATTTCCTTTTTCATGATGCTCATTTCTTTAATCAAAATGAATATTTCCTTCATCATGATTATCATTTCCTAAGTCATTATATTCATTTCCTTTAATCATGAGGCTTATTTCATTCATCGTGATACATATTTCCTTAATCATGATGCTCATTTCCTACATCATGATACATATTTCCTTCATCATGGTGATATTTCCTTCATAGTGATTCTCATATCTTACATCAATATGCTCTTTTCCTTCATCATGATGCATGTTTTCTTCATTATGATCCTCATTTCCATCACCATGATGTTAATTTTCTTAATCATGATGCGTATTTACTTCATCATGATGCTCATTCAGTACATTGTGATGCTCATTTTATTCATTACGATGCATATTTCATTCATCATGATGTTCATTTCTTACATCATGCTTCATATTTCCTTCATCTCTATGTTCATTTCCAATATCATGATGATCTTTTCCTTCAATATGATGCAAATTTTCTTCATAATGATGCTTATTTCCTTTATCATGATGCGTATTTCCTTCATCATGATGCTCATTTACTTCATCATAATTCTAATTTCCATCATCATGATGCATAAATCCTTCATCGTGATACTTATTTCCTTCATCATGATGCTCATTTCTATCATCATGATGCATGGTTCCTTCATCATGATGCTCATTTCCTATATCATGACCTAATTTCCTTCATCATGATGGATATTTTCTTTCATTATAATGCTCATTTCCTATGTCACGATGCATATTCTCATCATTATGATGCTCATTTATTTCATCATGATGCTCATTTCCTATATCATGATGCTCATTTCCTTCATCATGATGCATATATTCCTTCATCATAATGCTCATTTCCTACATCACGATGCATATTTCAATCATCATGATGCTCTTTTCCTTGATCTTGATGTTCATTTCTTTCGCCATGATGAATATTTCCTTCTTCATGTAATCATTTACATCATCATGATGCTAATATACTTTATCATGATGCGTATTTCCTTCATCATGATAATCATTTCCATCCTCATGATGCTCATTTCCTACATTATGATGCTCTTTTCCCTTTTCATGATGCTCATTTCTTTAATCAAAATGAATATTTCCTTCATCATGATTATCATTTCCTAAGTCATTATATTCATTTCCTTTAATCATGAGGCTTATTTCATTCATCGTGATACATATTTCCTTAATCATGATGCTCATTTCCTACATCATGATACATATTTCCTTCATCATGGTGATATTTCCTTCATAGTGATTCTCATATCTTACATCAATATGCTCTTTTCCTTCATCATGATGCATGTTTTCTTCATTATGATCCTCATTTCCATCACCATGATGTTAATTTTCTTAATCATGATGCGTATTTACTTCATCATGATGCTCATTCAGTACATTGTGATGCTCATTTTATTCATTACGATGCATATTTCATTCATCATGATGTTCATTTCTTACATCATGCTTCATATTTCCTTCATCTCTATGTTCATTTCCAATATCATGATGATCTTTTCCTTCAATATGATGCAAATTTTCTTCATAATGATGCTTATTTCCTTTATCATGATGCGTATTTCCTTCATCATGATGCTCATTTACTTCATCATAATTCTAATTTCCATCATCATGATGCATAAATCCTTCATCGTGATACTTATTTCCTTCATCATGATGCTCATTTCTATCATCATGATGCATGGTTCCTTCATCATGATGCTCATTTCCTATATCATGACCTAATTTCCTTCATCATGATGGATATTTTCTTTCATTATAATGCTCATTTCCTATGTCACGATGCATATTCTCATCATTATGATGCTCATTTATTTCATCATGATGCTCATTTCCTATATCATGATGCTCATTTCCTTCATCATGATGCATATATTCCTTCATCATAATGCTCATTTCCTACATCACGATGCATATTTCAATCATCATGATGCTCTTTTCCTTGATCTTGATGTTCATTTCTTTCGCCATGATGAATATTTCCTTCTTCATGTAATCATTTACATCATCATGATGCTAATATACTTTATCATGATGCGTATTTCCTTCATCATGATAATCATTTCCATCCTCATGATGCTCATTTCCTACATTATGATGCTCTTTTCCCTTTTCATGATGCTAATTTCTTTCATCATAATGAATATTTCCTTCATCGTGATTATCATTTTCTATGTAATTATGGTCATTTCCTTTAATCATGAGGCTTATTTCATTCATCATGATACATATTTACTTAATCATGATACTCATTTCCTACATCATGATACATATTTCCTTCATTATGGTGATATTTCCTTCATCGTGATGCTCATTTCTTACATCAATGTGCTCTTTTCCTTGATCATGATGCATGTTTTCTTCATGATGATCCTCATTTCCATCACCATGATGTTAATTTTCTTCATCATGATGCTCATTCACTACATTGTGATGCTCATTTCATTCATTCGATGCATATTTCATTCATCATGATGTTCATTTCTTACATCATGCTTCATATTTTCTTCATCTCAATATTCATTTACAACACATCATGATGATCATTTCCTTCATCATGATGCAAATTTTCTTCATAATGATACTTATTTCCTTTTTCATGATGCGTATTTCCTTCATCATGATGCTCATTTCCTTCATCATTATTCTTATTTCAATCATCATGATGGATTAATCCTTCATCGTGATACTTATTTCCTTCATCATGATGCTCATTTCCTATATCATGACCTAATTTCCTTCATCATGATGCATATTTTACTTCATCATAATGCTAATATACTTCATCATGATGCTCATTTCTTTCATCATGATGCTCATTTCCTGTATCATGATGCTCATATCCTTCATCATGATGCATATTTTACTTCATCATAATGCTCATATCTTACATCACGATGCATATTTCAATTATCATGATGCTCTTTTCCTTCTTCTTGATGTTCATTTCCTTCTCCATGATGCATATTTCCTTCATCATGTAATCATTTACATCATCATGATGCTAATATACTTCATCATGATGCTCATTTCCATCTTCATGATGCTCATTTCCTTTTTCATGATGCTCATTTCCTTTTTCATGATGCTCATTTCTTTAATCATAATGAATATTTCCTTCATCATGATTATCATTTCCTAAGTCATTATGGTCATTTCCTTTAATCATGAGGCTTATTTCATTCATCGTGATACATATTTCCTTAATCATGATGCTCATTTCCTACATCATTATACATATTTCCTTCATCATGGTGATATTTCCTTCATAGTGATTCTCATATCTTACATCAATATGCTCTTTTCCTTCATCATGATGCATGTTTTCTTCATGATGATCCTCATTTCCATCACCATGATGTTAATTTTCTTAATCATGATGCGTATTTACTTCATCATGATGCTCATTCAGTACATTGTGATGCTCATTTCATTCATTACGATGTATATTTCATTCATCATGATGTTCATTTCTTACATCATGCTTCATATTTCCTTCATCTCTATGTTCATTTCCAATATCATGATGATCATTTCTTACATCATGCTTCGTATTTCCTTCATCATGATGCTCATTTACTTCATCATAATTCTAATTTCCATCATCATGATGCATAAATCCTTCATCGTGATACTTATTTCCTTCATCATGATGCTCATTTCTATCATCATGATGCATGTTTCCTTCATCATGATGCTCATTTCCTATATCATGACCTAATTTCCTTCATCATGATGGATATTTTCTTTCATTATAATGCTCATTTCCTATTTCACGATGCATATTCTCATCATCATGGTGCTTATTTCTTTCATCATGATGCTCATTTCCTGTATCATGATGCTCATTTTCTTCATCATGATGCATATTTTCCTTCTTCATAATGCTCAATTCCTACATCACTATGCATATTTCAATCATCATGATGGTCTTTTCCTTCATCTTGATGTTCATTTCCTTCGCCATGATGCATATTTCCTTCATCATGTAATCATTTACATCATCATGATGCTAATATACTTCATCATGATGCCCATTTCCTTCATCATGATGCTCATTTATTACATCATGCTTCATATTTCCTTCATCTATATGTTCATTTCCAATATCATGATGATCATTTCCTTCATCATGATGCAAATTTTCTTCATAATGATGCTTATTTCCTTTATTATGATGCATATTTCCTTCATCATGATGCTCATTTCATTCATCATAATTCTTATTTCCATCATCATGATGCATAAATCCTTCATCGTGATACTTATTTCCTTCATCATGATGCTCATTTCTATCATCATGATGCATGTTTCCTTCATCATGATGCTCATTTCCTATATCATGACCTAATTTCCTTCATCATGATGGATATTTTCGTTCATTATAATGCTCATTTCCTATGTCACGATGCATATTCTCAACATCATGATGCTCATTTCTTTCATCATGATGCTCATTTCCTGTATCATGATGTTCATTTCCTTCATCATGATGCATATTTTTCTTCATCATAATGCTCATTTCTTACATCGCGATGCATATTTCAATCATCATGATGCTCTTTTCCTTCATCTTGATATGAATTTCCTTCGCCATGATGCATATTTCCTTCATCATGTAATCATTTACATCATCATGATGCTAATATACTTCATCATGATGCGTATTTTCTTCATCATGATGCTCATTTACATCTTCACGATGCACATTTCCTACATTATGATGCTCATTTCCCTTTTCATGATGCTCATTTCTTTCATCATAATGAATATTTCCTTCATCATGATTATCATTTCCTAAGTCATTATGGTCATTTCCTTTGATCATGAGGCTTATTTCATTCATCGTGATACATATTTCCTTAATTATGATGCTCATTTCCTACATCATGATACATATTTCCTTCATCATGGTGATATTTCCTTTATAGTGATTCTCATTTCTTACATCAATATGTTCTTTTCCTTCATCATGATGCATGTTTTCTTCATGATGATCCTCATTTCCATCACCATGATGTTAATTTTCTTAATCATGATGCTTATTTACTTCATCATGATGCTCATTCAGTACATTGTGATACTCATTTCATTCATTACGATGCATATTTCATTCATCATTATGTTCATTTCTTACATCATGCTTCATATTTCCTTCATCTCTATGTTCATTTCCAATATCATGATGATCATTTCCTTCATCATGATGCAAATTTTCTTCATAATGATGCTTATTTCCTTTATCATGATGCGTATTTCCTTCATCATGATGCTCATTTCCTTGATCATAATTCTAATTTCCATCATCATTATGCATAAATCCTTCATCGTGATACTTATTTCCTTCATCATGATGCTCATTTCTATCATCATGATGCATGTTTCCTTCATCATGATGCCCATTTCCTATATCATGACTTAATTTCCTTTATCATGATGCATATTTTCCTTCATTATAATGCTCATTTCCTACGTCACGATGCTTATTCTCATTATCATGATGCTCATTTCTTTCATCATGATGCTCATTTCTTGTATCATGGTGCTCATTTCCTTCATCATGATGCATATTTTCCTTCATCATAATGCTCATTTCCTACATCACGATGCATATTTCAATCATCATGATGCTCTTTTCCTTCATCTTGATGTTCATTTCCTTCGCCATGATGCGTATTTCCTTCATCATGTAATCATTTACATCATCATGATGCTAATATATTTCATCATGATGCTCATTTCCTTCTTCATGATGCTCATTTCCTTCATCATGATGCTCATTTCCTTCTTCATGATGCTCATTTCCTACATTATGATGCTCATTTCCTTCATCATAATGAATATTTCCTTAATCATGATTATCATTTCCTAAGTCATTATGGTCATTTCCTTTAATCATGATGCTTATTTCATTCATCGTGATACATATTTCCTTAATCATGATGCTCATTTCATACATCATGATACATATTTCCTTCATCATGGTGATATTTCCTTTATCTTCATGCTCATTTCTTACATCAATATGCTCTTTTCCTTCATAATGATGCATGTTTTCTTCATGATGATCCTCATTTCCATCACCATGATTCTGATTTCCTTCATCATGATGCGTATTTAATTCATCATGATGCTCATTCACTACGTCATGATTCTCATTTCATTCATTACGATGCATATTTCCTTCATCAAGATGCTCATATCTTACATCATGCTTCATATTTCCTTCATCTCCATGTTCATTTCCAACATCATGATGATAATTTCCTTCATCATGATGCAAATTTTCTTCATAATGATGCTTATTTCTTTTATCATAATGCGTATTTCCTTCATCATAATGCTCATTTCCTTCATCAAAATTTTTATTTCCATCATCATGATGCATAAATCCTTCATCGTGATACTTATTTCCTTCATCATGATGCTCATTTCTATCATCATGTTGCATGGTTCCTTCATCATGATGCTCATTTCCTATATCATGACCTAATTTCCTTCATCATGATGGATATTTTCTTTCATTATAATGCTCATTTCCTATGTCACGATGCATATTCTCATCATTATGATGCTCATTTATTTCATCATGATGCTCATTTCCTATATCATGATGCTCATTTCCTTCATCATGATGCATATATTCCTTCATCATAATGCTCATTTCCTACATCACGATGCATATTTCAATCATCATGATGCTCTTTTCCTTGATCTTGATGTTCATTTCTTTCGCCATGATGAATATTTCCTTCATCATGTAATCATTTACATCATCATGATGCTAATATACTTTATCATGATGCGTGTTTCCTTCATCATGATAATTATTTCCATCCTCATGATGCTCATTTCCTACATTATGATGCTCTTTTCCCTTTTCATGATGCTAATTTCTTTCATCATAATGAATATTTCCTTCATCGTGATTATCATTTTCTATGTAATTATGGTCATTTCCTTTAATCATGAGGCTTATTTCATTCATCATGATACATATTTACTTAATCATGATACTCATTTCCTACATCATGATACATATTTCCTTCATTATGGTGATATTTCCTTCATCGTGATGCTCATTTCTTACATCAATGAGCTCTTTTCCTTGATCATGATGCATGTTTTCTTCATGATGATCCTCATTTCCATCACCATGATGTTAATTTTCTTCATCATGATGCTCATTCACTACATTGTGATGCTCATTTCATTCATTCGATGCATATTTCATTCATCATGATGTTCATTTCTTACATCATGCTTCATGTTTCCTTCATCTCTATGTTCATTTCCAATATCATGATGATCATTTCCTTCATCATGATGCAAATTTTCTTCATAATGATGCTTATTTCCTTTATCATGATGCGTATTTCCTTCATCATGATGCTCATTTCCTTGATCATAATTCTAATTTCCATCATCATTATGCATAAATCCTTCATCGTGATACTTATTTCCTTCATCATGATGCTCATTTCTATCATCATGATGCATGTTTCCTTCATCATGATGCTCATTTCCTATATCATGACTTAATTTCCTTTATCATGATGCATATTTTCCTTCATTATAATGCTCATTTCCTACGTCACGATGCTTATTCTCATTATCATGATGCTCATTTCTTTCATCATGATGCTCATTTCTTGTATCATGGTGCTCATTTCCTTCATCATGATGCATATTTTCCTTCATCATAATGCTCATTTCCTACATCACGATGCATATTTCAATCATCATGATGCTCTTTTTCTTCATCTTGATGTTCATTTCCTTCGCCATGATGCGTATTTCCTTCATCATGTAATCATTTACATCATCATGATGCTAATATATTTCATCATGATGCTCATTTCCTTCTTCATGATGCTCATTTCCTTCATCATGATGCTCATTTCCTTCTTCATGATGCTCATTTCCTACATTATGATGCTCATTTCCTTCATCATAATGAATATTTCCTTAATCATGATTATCATTTCCTAAGTCATTATGGTCATTTCCTTTAATCATGAGGCTTATTTCATTCATCGTGATACATATTTCCTTAATCATGATGCTCATTTCATACATCATGATACATATTTCCTTCATCATGGTGATATTTCCTTTATCTTCATGCTCATTTCTTACATCAATATGCTCTTTTCCTTCATAATGATGCATGTTTTCTTCATGATGATCCTCATTTCCATCACCATGATTCTGATTTCCTTCATCATGATGCGTATTTAATTCATCATGATGCTCATTCACTACGTCATGATTCTCATTTCATTCATTACGATGCATATTTCCTTCATCAAGATGCTCATATCTTACATCATGCTTCATATTTCCTTCATCTCCATGTTCATTTCCAACATCATGATGATAATTTCCTTCATCATGATGCAAATTTTCTTCATAATGATGCTTATTTCTTTTATCATAATGCGTATTTCCTTCATCATAATGCTCATTTCCTTCATCAAAATTTTTATTTCCATCATCATGATGCATAAATCCTTCATCGCGATACTTATTTCCTTCATCATGATGCTCATTTCTATCATCATGATGCATGGTTCCTTCATCATGATGCTCATTTCCTATATCATGACCTAATTTCCTTCATCATGATGGATATTTTCTTTCATTATAATGCTCATTTCCTATGTCACGATGCATATTCTCATCATTATGATGCTCATTTATTTCATCATGATGCTCATTTCCTATATCATGATGCTCATTTCCTTCATCATGATGCATATATTCCTTCATCATAATGCTCATTTCCTACATCACGATGCATATTTCAATCATCATGATACTCTTTTCCTTGATCTTGATGTTCATTTCTTTCACCATGATGAATATTTCCTTCATCATGTAATCATTTACATCATCATGATGCTAATATACTTTATCATGATGCGTATTTCCTTCATCATGATAATCATTTCCATCCTCATGATGCTCATTTCCTACATTATGATGCTCTTTTCCCTTTTCATGATGCTAATTTCTTTCATCATAATGAATATTTCCTTCATCGTGATTATCATTTTCTATGTAATTATGGTCATTTCCTTTAATCATGAGGCTTATTTCATTCATCATGATACATATTTACTTAATCATGATACTCATTTCCTACATCATGATACATATTTCCTTCATTATGGTGATATTTCCTTCATCGTGATGCTCATTTCTTACATCAATGTGCTCTTTTCCTTGATCATGATGCATGTTTTCTTCATGATGATCCTCATTTCCATCACCATGATGTTAATTTTCTTCATCATGATGCTCATTCACTACATTGTGATGCTCATTTCATTCATTCGATGCATATTTCATTCATCATGATGTTCATTTCTTACATCATGCTTCATATTTCCTTCATCTCTATGTTCATTTCCAATATCATGATGATCATTTCCTTCATCATGATGCAAATTTTCTTCATAATGATACTTATTTCCTTTATCATGATGCGTATTTCCTTCATCATGATGCTCATTTCCTTCATCATTATTCTTATTTCAATCATCATGATGGATTAATCCTTCATCGTGATACTTATTTCCTTCATCATGATGCTCATTTCTATTATCATGATGCAAGTTTCCTTCATCATGATGCTCATTTCCTATATCACGACCTAATTTCCTTCATCATGATGCATATTTTACTTCATCATAATGCTAATATACTTCATCATGATGCTCCTTTCTTTCATCATGATGCTCATTTCCTGTATCATGATGCTCATATCCTTCATCATGATGCATATTTTACTTCATCATAATGCTCATTTCTTACATCACGATGCATATTTCAATTATCATGATGCTCTTTTCCTTCATCTTGATGTTCATTTCCTTCTCCATGATGCATATTTCCTTCATCATGTAATCATTTACATCATCATGATGCTAATATACTTCATCATGATGCTCATTTCCATCTTCATGATGCTCATTTCCTACATTATGATGCTCATTTCCTTTTTCATGATGCTCATTTCTTTAATCATAATGAATATTTCCTTCATCATGATTATCATTTCCTAAGTCATTATGGTCATTTCCTTTAATCATGAGGCTTATTTCATTCATCGTGATACATATTTCCTTAATCATGATGCTCATTTCCTACATCATGATACATATTTCCTTCATCATGGTGATATTTCCTTCATAGTGATTCTCATATCTTACATCAATATGCTCTTTTCCTTCATCATGATGCATGTTTTCTTCATGATGATCCTCATTTCCATCACCATGATGTTAATTTTCTTAATCATGATGCGTATTTACTTCATCATGATGCTCATTCAGTACATTGTGATGCTCATTTCATTCATTACGTTGCATATTTCATTCATCATGATGTTCATTTCTTACATCATGCTTCATATTTCCTTCATCTCTATGTTCATTTCCAATATCATGATGATCATTTCCTTCAATATGATGCAAATTTTCTTCATAATGACGCTTATTTCCTTTATCATGATGCGTATTTCCTTCATCATGATGCTCATTTACTTCATCATAATTCTAATTTCCATCATCATGATGCATAAATCCTTCATCGTGATACTTATTTCCTTCATCATGATGCTCATTTCTATCATCATGATACATGTTTCCTTCATCATGATGCTCATTTCCTATATCATGACCTAATTTCCTTCATCATGACGGATATTTTCTTTCATTATAATGCTCATTTCCTATTTCACGATGCATATTCTCATCATCATGGTGCTTATTTCTTTCATCATGATGCTCATTTCCTGTATCATGATGCTCATTTTCTTCATCATGATGCATATTTTCCTTCATCATAATGCTCAATTCCTACATCACTATGCATATTTCAATCATCATGATAGTCTTTTCCTTCATCTTGATTTTCATTTCCTTCGCCATGATGCATATTTCCTTCATCATGTAATCATTTACATCATCATGATGCTAATATACTTCATCATGATGCCCATTTCCTTCATCATGATGCTCATTTATTACATCATGCTTCATATTTCCTTCATCTATATGTTCATTTCCAATATCATGATGATCATTTCCTTCATCATGATGCAAATTTTCTTCATAATGATGCTTATTTCCTTTATTATGATGCATATTTCCTTCATCATGATGCTCATTTCCTTCATCATAATTCTTATTTCCATCATCATGATGCATAAATCCTTCATCGTGATACTTATTACCTTCATCATGATGCTCATTTCTATCATCATGATGCATGTTTCCTTCATCATGATGCTCATTTCCTATATCATGACCTAATTTCCTTCATCATGATGGATATTTTCGTTCATTATAATGCTCATTTCCTATGTCACGATGCATATTCTCAACATCATGATGCTCATTTCTTTCATCATGATGCTCATTTCCTGTATCATGATGCTCATTTCCTTCATCATGATGCATATTTTTCTTCATCATAATGCTCATTTCTTACATCGCGATGCATATTTCAATCATCATGATGCTCTTTTCCTTCATCTTGATATGAATTTCCTTCGCCATGATGCATATTTCCTTCATCATGTAATCATTTACATCATCATGATGCGTATTTTCTTCATCATGATGCTCATTTACATCTTCACGATGCACATTTCCTACATTATGATGCTCATTTCCCTTTTCATGATGCTCATTTCTTTCATCATAATGAATATTTCCTTCATCATGATTATCATTTCCTAAGTCATTATGGTCATTTCCTTTGATCATGAGGCTTATTTCATTCATCGTGATACATATTTCCTTAATTATGATGCTCATTTCCTACATCATGATACATATTTCCTTCATCATGGTGATATTTCCTTCATAGTGATTCTCATATCTTACATCAATATGCTCTTTTCCTTCATCATGATGCATGTTTTCTTCATGATGATCCTCATTTCCATCACATGATGTTAATTTTCTTAATCATGATGCGTATTTACTTCATCATGATGCTCATTCAGTACATTGTGATGCTCATTTTATTCATTACGATGCATATTTCATTCATCATGATGTTCATTTCTTACATCATGCTTCATATTTCCTTCATCTCTATGTTCATTTCCAATATCATGATGATCATTTCCTTCATCATGATGCAAATTTTCTTCATAATGATGCTTATTTCCTTTATCATGATGCGTATTTCCTTCATCATGATGCTCATTTCCTTGATCATAATTCTAATTTCCATCATCATTATGCATAAATCCTTCATCGTGATACTTATTTCCTTCATCATGATGCTCATTTCTATCATCATGATGCATGTTTCCTTCATCATGATGCCCATTTCCTATATCATGACCTAATTTCCTTTATCATGATGCATATTTTCCTTCATTATAATGCTCATTTCCTACATCACGATGCTTATTCTCATTATCATGATGCTCATTTCTTTCATCATGATGCTCATTTCTTGTATCATGGTGCTCATTTCCTTCATCATGATGCATATTTTCCTTCATCATAATGCTCATTTCCTACATCACGATGCATATTTCAATCATCATGATGCTCTTTTCCTTCATCTTGATGTTCATTTCCTTCGCCATGATGCGTATTTCCTTCATCATGTAATCATTTACATCATCATGATGCTAATATACTTCATCTTGATACGTATTTTCTTCATCATGATGCTCATTTCCTACATTATGATGCTCATTTCCCTTTTCATGATGCTCATTTCTTTTATCATAATGAATATTTCCTTCATCATGATTCTCATTTCCTAAGTCATTATGGTCATTTCCTTTAATCATGAGGCTTATTTCATTCATCGTGATACATATTTCCTTAATCATGATGCTCATTTCCTAAATCATAATACATATTTCCTTCATCATTGTGATATTTCCTTCATCGTGATGCTCATTTCTTACATCAATATGCTCTTTTCCTTCATAATGATGCATGTTTTCTTCATGATGATCCTCATTTCCATCACCATGATGTTGATTTCCTTCATCATGATCTGTATTTACTTCATCTTGATGCTCATTCA